>VDFB02079903.1:0-141490 GCA_007258455.2 Sequoia sempervirens | reverse complement strand
TTTTATGATTTTTGATGAAAAAATTAAATATTTTACTATTTATAGGAAAAAAATTTGCTTTTGTTGTTAGGTTCCCACTCATTCATGACAGCGTCTTGGTGGTAGACGGATTAGTCTTGTTCGAGATTTAAACCCCACTCTTTCAGTGGAGGATTTAAAGCTTTTATAGATCATAGGATTATATTAGGCATACCTCATGCCCCCCATGAGGTACCATGTTTTGATGTTGATGGAATTAGCAGAGTGATGGGATGCAGATACATGTACATTTCATCTACCTACCGACAAGTTGACCATCACACTAGAGGACATACACCGCATACTTTGAGTTATGATTTGGGGTGAGCGAGTGCATTTTCAAGCAGATAGGTCATTTCACAAGATGAAATATGACATTTATTTTTTCCTTGGTGGACTAGTACATGATGAGAGGGTGAGGCCGGAGATAGATCTTGTGATGCTATTATACTCACGGGCCCCATAGGTTACATGGATTATGATGATGACAGTAGCACTAGTACTTTTCCTTAATGGTCGAGGAGCACACTTCAAGGGAGGACTAGTACACATGATATGAGGGATGGAAAAGCACAAGACTGTGTATGCTTGGGGGTGCAGCATACTGGTACACCTGTGCTATGATCTTAGATGATTTGCATTTCAGGAGGTTGACAGTATGGTGTATTGTATGATGATGCAGGTGTGGTACTTGGAGTATATCACATGCACTAGATTGACAAGATTTGCATGCCCAACATCCCTAAGGTATATGTGAGCATTCAATTATCCATTGTGACGACTATGGCAATATGGTGACTTACACTTTTGGAGAATCTGATTTGATCGACTAGAGGAGGATGAGATCCTTTGGAGACCTTATCAGCTTGTGCTATAGTGGACAGATCAGACTTAGAAGATGAGGAGATTATAGATGGACAGGTTCTTGATTGGCATACATGATTACATAGTACAACCTTTCTACTATGATCATGGCATGCAATAGTTTGGTCAAGTTTAAATAGCACCTAGGGCACAACCCTTTTTCAGGAGATCAGTGCGGAGTGCCTAGAGACCCAGTGATGTTTAATGTTGATGATGGTGTCTACAGTGACTTTGAGTTCTCAAATCATGATATGCCTCCATTCTTCGACACTAATGATGTCGGTGCCATAAATGAGTACGAGGAGTGGTGGATAGTATCATGACCAACTCTTGTATTTCCAATGGATGAGTTGATAGGTGATGTAGGGCCACTCCCAAATGAGGGAAATGAGGTTGAGGATAGGGCCAAGGAGACATGCTACAGGGATGCAGACATATTTACAGATGTGATAGACAAGGAGTATGATGAGATTGTAGATCTTGACTATGATGGCCAAGAGGAGGAGGATGAGGAGGAGGAGGAGGATTTGATGAGTGAGGGTGGTGAGGCAACAAATGAGGATCCAGAGGACCATGAGTGGGGAGAACCATCTCCCATTTGTGTTACTAGATCACGAGCAATAGTCGCATTAGGCACTAGCACCCACAACCATGGGGAGGCTAGCACATCCTCCATGCCCCCTGCACACGACAAGGCTGATTTCAAATAGCCTGTTAGAGAGATAGGTGATGATATTTTATTTACTATTATGCTTTATGATTATTCTTATGTTTTATGCTTTTGTTTATGGTTTCTATCTTGCAAGGTTTGTGAGAGATCTTCATGGTCTCTATTGTCAAGTGGTTGTAGAGATAGTGCCCCCATTAGTCAATGAGGAGGCCATTGACTTAGACTATGTGCCCCCAACCATCATGGAGAAAGACCCAAAGTTGTTTAGGCCATATGTCAAATTGTGGACAACGTATGAGAATCTTGGGAGGCGTTCCACCAAGCTGATGCTACCTAGGATGCATAGTCATCTTGGACCTAGCAAAATTTGAGAGACTACAGTCTGAGGTAGGTAGACTATAGGCGGAGAGAGATCAGATAGCAAGGGAGTGTCAAGAGACCCTTGGACTGGTATGAGGCTTACAGTTTTCTCTTAGTACACTCAGTGGATTGTGATCACAATCACAAATCATCATCTCCTGACAAACCATCACTAGACAAATGTAAACACTAGATCCCAAGTGATCTAGCAATCACATACCTCATTAAAACTGTATGTATTAATGACATGTACACAAAACTTTGATATATATATATATATATGAGCATTTTATGTTTTATTACTTGTGTTTATGTGTTGAATGTTAAATAGAAATGTGATTAATTAAATAATCTTTATAAGACTATTTAATGAATGTCTCCATGATTTAACATGTGTTAAGTGATTAATTAAAAATCATTCTAGTTTTTCTTAGATGTGATATTTGTGATTAAATGCATATAATTATCTAATCTAGCATAATATACAAAAATGAACTTGAATAGCATGAAGCCTAAAGTAATCACTTAAAATGAATTAAATAACCACTTTAGTATTCAATAAATACAAATAATTTTTTTTCAAGAATGAATCAATGCGAGAGTACATAGATGTTATCCACTAACTCTAACACCATTGCTTTATCATTCATACTATTCAAGAGGATTAGACATAATACCGGCACAAATGTGTAGCATTAATAGGGTCTTTGAGAGGTGCTCCATCTATTTCTATTAACATGTATGCACCAGACCCATAACTTTCATTAATTATGTAAGGTCCTAACCAATTAGGACTAAATTTTCCATTTTTCACTCAAGTTAGCATTGACGTTCCATTTATTTTCATATAAGACTGTCACCTTTGTTGAATACATGAGGGATAATGTTTTCATTATAAATACGTTGTATTCTTATAGAATAAGCCTAAAGGTGCTCAAGAGTGTTAATGTGTTGTTCATCGAGCATTTCAAGTTGATGCAATCATTGTTCTGTAATTTTTGTCATCAATAAGTCCTTGGAGAGAAAATCTTAATTTAGGAATCTCTAACTCCAAAGGCATAATCACCTTGGTACCATTGACAAGGTTATAAGGTTTAGTTCCTATAGATGATCTTACACTCATGCAATAGGCCCATAACACATATTTTAATTGTGTGTGCCAATCCTTATTATGCTTGCTAACAATTTTCTTTAGGATTTCTTCAATATTTTTATTAGTTGACTCAGCTTGACCATTAGATTGCAGGTAGTATGGTGTTGAGAAGCGATGTTGTATGTTAAACGTTTCTAAGAATTTCTTCATGTCATTATTCTTAAATGGTGTAACATTATCAGAAACTAATGCGAAAGGAATTCCAAAGCAAGAAATAATGTGTTCCAATATGAAACAACATATCACATTAGCTATTGTTGATCAAAGAGGAATAATTTCTACCCATGTTGTGAAATAATTTGTCATGGTGATTATAAATGTATGTCCACCAGAGGAAGGTGGTGATATATTTCCATTAATATCCAAACCCAAAACTATAAAGGGCCAAATCAGGACTTGAGCTCAAAATTCATAAGCGGGAGCATGAGGGTATGTGCAGGATCATCATGGAAAAAACAGGCCCTTAAGTGGCAAAAAAATTAGAAAAATTAGACTTAGGAAACTTGACGTAACAATTTGAATAAGTTATCTATATTATTTCAAAATATGTAAGAATAGAATCTGTAGCAAATTGAATGTAGTTTCTAAACTACTAGGTTTGTTTAAAAAAAAACTATTTGGTGAAAAATTTGAAATCAATGTAATAGTACTTAAATTTTTAGGAAAATAAGTAGGTGTCTATCCGACCAATCCTCAACTTCAAAATGATAATATTTTATAATATTTTAGATATAAGAGGACTCATGTCCCAATGTGATGCATATTTTTGTAATTTTTTACTAGTAAATAATTAATTATGATTTTTATTACAACTTTTAAAAATATAAAACTCGATGTCCGCCTTAACTTGGTCAAAATTCATGGAATTCAATTTTATTTTAAATCCTATAGTATGCAAAGCATGGAATGTGACGATGTTTTGGATTCAAAAATGTGATATTGTTTGAAGCTATAGAGGTTTTTCAATCAAACTTTTATCAATCAAGACTTTAGTCAGACCAAATAGAAAATAATAATAATTACTTATTAAATTCAAAGTAAAAGCATAATTTATATTGGTGGAAATATGAGAATCTCCAAAACCCTTTTTCATCAATTTTGGGTAAAAAAAGGTCATCAGCCACATACCCATCATATTGCCACTTTTTGGCCCATCATGATCTTGCACATACCCATGAATCAAATTGTTGTGTTCTTGACATTTGTGGAATTTTATTACATATTCAAAGTAGTCTTGTTCCATATGTCTCCAATAGTATCCAATGCGGATAAGTTTTTGAACTAATGTTTTTCCTCCAAAGTGACCACCACAAGCACCTACATGAGCTTGTTCAAGTGTTATGGGTATTTTGAATTTTTTAAGGCATCTAAGTAAGAGACCATTGAATGATCTCAAATACAACACATCGTCAAGAATTATATACTTAGATGCGAGTTTTCATAGGTGAACTCGGATGTTCTTTGTTGTTGGCTCAGGAAAGGTACCGTCTTTCAAATAGTTAAATATTGTATTGTACCATTCACTTGAGTCTTCCTTGGTTGTTGCTAACACTTCTTTTGATTTATCTTCGATCGATGGTTTCATGACTATATGCACAATGAAGGTGAAATATTTTGAAGGATCTTGAGGAGAAATAAGGGAAGTTTCACTTTCCCTTACATTTGCATGCCAATTGTCTTTTTGGGGGATGTTGTGAATGGTAAATGATTCAAACTTCTCTAACAAAGTCATTGTGAGATCCTTATATTTTAATAATTTTTCATGCTTTTCTTGATATGTTCCATTTATTTGTTTAATTACTAATTGTGAATCACCAAAGATCTTAATGTTTCTTGTGTTCATGATTAAAGCGACATGCATCCCAACGAGCAACGCTTCATACTTAGTAGTTTTGTTTGTACATAGAAATTTTAACTGATATGACAAGGGAAGAGGTTATCCCATGGGTACTATTATTATAACTCCTATGCCGAATCCTATTCTACACTTAGATCCATCAAAATATAATTCCCATGTATTAGCTTTAATTGTCAACACATTATTGTTGGGGAAAGAGTCATTGCTAGGTAATGCCAAAGGAGAAGGAGCATCAGCCAATTGGTATGTCAAGGCTTGACCTTTAATTTATTTTTGTGAAAAAAACTTAAGGTCATACTTAGTCAACAACATTACTGATTTAGCTAATCATCCTGATAAATCTACTTTATTGAAAAGATGTTTTAGAGGATCAAATTTCATCATCACATGTACTTTTGCATTCAGTAAGCAATGTCTCAATTTACTTGTAGAGAATACAAGATCCAAACATTTTTTTTTCTATTGTTGTGTATATTTTCTCATAATCAATCAAAGTTTGGATAATGTAATAAACATGATGTTCCTTACATTTTCATCTCATGGATCCAACAATGCTACAAAAGTATGGGCTAATGCAACTATGTAAAAGATGAACGGTTTGTTTTTCATAGTGGGTTGTAAAATAGGTGGGGTTGCAAGGTATTCCTTCAAACTCTCAAAATCCTATTTACAATCCTCGTTCCAATCAAAGTGTACATCCTTTTTGAGGATATGTGTAAACGGTAATGTTCAATCTACTAAAGATGCTACAAAATGACAGATAGCTTGAATTCTTCCTTGTAATGTACACAATTAAGAGATGTTTTTAGGAGGTGGCATGCTAATTATAGCATTAATTTTCTTTGTTTCCATCTCAATGCCTCTATGAGATGTGATAAAACCTAGAAGTTTTTCACTATCGACACCAAAGATACTTTTATGGATTCAATCTCATGTTGTATTTTCACATTCGCTCAAATATTTTCCAAAGGACATTCACATTGTCTTGTATTGTTAAATATTTGGCTAGAATATCATCAACATAGTCTTCCAAAATCTTATGTATGTAATTGTGAAATATTAATGTCATAGCTCATTGATATGTTGCGCCCACATTCTTCAATCCAAAAGGCATCATGACCCAACAAAATGTTCCCCAAACTATTGTAAATGCTATTTTATATTGATCTTGAGGGTTGATAAAGATTTGATTGTATCTAGAAAATCCATCCATGAATGACAACAAAGCATGTCCCACAGTCAAGTCTACTATCATGTCAATATTAGGAAGGGGAATTTAATCATCTTTTATAAATGCTTTATTCAAGTCACGAAAATCTGTACACATCCTAATACGCTTGTCAGGTTTTGTAACCATGACAATATTTGAGATCCAAGGAAAATAATCTATAGGTCTTATGAAACCAACCTCAAGGATTTTTTCAATCTCTCCTTTAATGAGCAAAGCTATCTTAAGATTCATCTTTTGTATCTTTTGTCTAATTGGTTTAGCATTTTCAGCAAGGACTATGTTGTGTGTCACTGTCTTAGCATTGATTCCTGGCATATCCAAATAGTTCCAAGCAAAAAGTTTAGAAAATTCATGAAGATTGTATGGTCTTCTTGTTCTTCATCATCAAGGCACGTTCCTATCTTAATTAATTTTTCCTTATCATTTATGTCCATTGGTATGTTAGTTGTATCTCCTAGAGGAAGTGCACTTGGCTTTGGAAATTTAGGGTTGTATTCTTCTTTACTCATATATGTCTCATTACTTTCATCTTCTACATCTTTTTGTTCGGTGCTAATTATAGTGCATGTAACCTTTTTATTTTTGACGAGTAGTAGATGATTTGGCATAAACTCCTAGCATTTCCTTCAAATATTCATCATCCTCAAAGTATTCTGATGATGGTTCAAAATTCAAATCAAGCAATTCAGGGTGTTTCAAGGTGAGATTGATTTTTGGTTTGCACATGACAGTGTTGATGTTTAACAATGGTCTCTTTGTTTCTTGCATAATCTTAGAAGGGAAATGACCCAAGCCATTTTTTATCTCTTATGTGTTAGTCTTTATAGGAACACAAATTCTTTGTTCCTTCTTTCCACATCCTTTACCATGATAGCCCAATTTTTTCACAAGTTCATAACCTCTCCCATAAAGTTTTTCCATTTCTTTTGGGTTTAGTGGTTGTTGATACTCTATCTCATCAAAGTTTGTTGTATAGCTTGTATCTTATTCAAGAGTGGATGAGGTGGATGCTTGTGAACTTTCTTCCAAGTTCTAAGCTGACATGACCATTGGTTGCTTTTTTTTTCATCTTATTTTCTTGTGATTATGTACATTCTCCCAAAAATGAGGGTGTGAGCTCCAAGGAAACCCAGTCATCGTCAAATAATTTTGACACTCTTTCCATTTCTTGTTTGTCTTATTCTATAGGTTGTATGTTGGATGTTGGAATCAATGTGCTTAGAGGACTTGTTGTTCCTTTTTCAACTTGTAAGCAACTTTCAGGCTCGGTCTCTATTTCAACTTGGTACACCTTGTTGTTATAGACATATTTCATGATACGATGAAGGGTCGAAGGCACCACATGCATCTCATGAATCCATAGTCTTCCCAAAAGAAGATTGTATGAAAGGTCATGAGGCATAACATGAATAGGAGTTTGTAAGGTGGCCTTTTCAACTATAATAGGTAAAGTAATCAAACTAATTGGTTGCTTTCCTACATTGTCAAATCCTAAAATCGATAAGGATTCAGGTTCAATTTTTTATTTTTCCATGTGTAATCTATCTAAAATATTCACAGTACACACTTTAAGGGTTGAGCCATTATCAACAAGGGCCATTTTTATTCCTATTCTATTAAATTTGGCTATTATCATGAAGCCATCATGTCTTTTTCTCATCTCCAAAGGAGGGAGCTCATGTTGGTGAAAGGTAATGTCTATATTAATTGTATTCATTCCTTATATTAGAGCTACCACATCATTTATGTTTGTATTAGGAGGGATCACAACTTGTTGTAAGGATATTTGAAGCATAGTGTGATAGTTAAGTGAATTTTGAATTAGGTCCCAAAGGGATATCTTTGCAAGAGTATTCTTAAGTTGTTCTACAAGATCATACTCCTTCCCACTATGCAGAGACAAACGAGGGGCACTAGGAAATATGGGATTAGGAAAAGGTAAGGTTGTCGGAGTTGGTTGTTTTAGTTGTAGATTATTTATAGTGTTATATGTATGAGAAACAATATTATGGGTCAGTTGCTGCAAAACATTATTATTAGGTGGGTAAAGGATAAGTTCAGGTTTGAGTTTGAGTTTTGTGTGAAGGTGGGTAAAGGATGAGTTGAGGTTGAATCGCATTAACGTCTCTTGTTTTTGGTTTGTCGTAACAAGCCTTAGTGGATGAAATTTGAGAGATGAAGTCCTCAAGGGATTCATCTAACATATCAAAGTCATCACTACTAAAAGGCTTGAGGGTTAGGCTAACTTGGAAAGAGAGATTTCACATATTCAAATAACTATAATTTCTCCAAGTAGCTTAGGTGTTTTGGTCTAGTTTTTGGTTTTGTTTTCTAATCTATGTCTAATGTAATCTAATCTAAATTCTAAAAATGAAAAGTGCAAAAATATAATTCTATCCACAATTGCAATGAATGTAAATTATGCTACTTCTAATTATTTGCATATAACAGAAAGCAGAAAAAATGAAACATAAAAGTAATAACAAAAAATAGAAGCTTAAAAACGAGAAATTTAACTCTGTAAAAAGAAGTTCAAAATTTGCATTGGGACTAATTCCCCCAAGGTGGCGAATGAGTCCCAGTAGGGATTTTTTTTCAAAAAAATTCTAAATGTTTTAGTGGAATTTTTATGTTTTCTATGTTCTATGATCTAGATTTGAGATGTAGATGAAAATTTTGAATGATTTTCAATGAAATTAAATGCAAAAATGCAAGCTATATGAGCTTTCACTATTGCAAAATTTGAAACACTAGAATGAAAATTAACCAATGCAAATCCTAATGAAATCTTAATGCAAGCCAAATCTAGGATGAAAATGCACTCCAAATTAGAATTATGGTGTTATAAATGCAGGTTCACCAAAATTGAACCTCTAAAAATGGGGATGATGAAATGAATGATGATGGATTAAGTGCTATCACACCCACTTTCAAAGATTCCACTCAAGGATAACCCTAGAGATCTCAATGCAAAAGGGGACGATATCTTTCAATAGTGTTTTCCTCGGGGCTGAATATGATCTAATAAGGGGTTCACCACATCAAGTTTATACTTGGAAAAGATAATGAAAATGTAAAACCCTAATTCAAAGCAATGAACTACAAAATGACCTATAAAAGCTTGTAAAATAGAACAAAAAAACATCGAGATGAATAGTGTGCACCTGGGAATCAGGAAGTGATTGATTGCAACTCTAAAACACTACAAAATTTGAGTTTTTGACCAACTAGGACTCATTTGCCAACTTGGGTGAATCAGTCCCAAATCTAGGTTTCTGCATGAAATCCTATTTCAGGAAAAAGGGTATTTGAATCTCCAAACAACTCTAGAAAACATCTACAATGGGGCTCATTCACCACTCTTGGAAAATTAGTCCCATTCTGCTTTTTCAAGAATTCAAAGTTCAGATTTTCACTTCTTAGTCTGCTCAATCTACTTCTCTAGGTTTCTAGATCTGAATCTATAAAAAGGACTTGCAAAATAGAATATAGGCTTGATTTGCTAACGAGGGTTTGCCTTGGTCAAACCCCTAGTTTGGTGATTAAACCTTGATGAAAATAATGAATCTTGAATGCCAATATGACTGTAAATCCTAATCCTAAGTGTGTCTAAGATTAAGAGATTTGAAATGCAATGCAATCCTATTATAATGTGCAAGAACAAGATGCATGAAAGAAACTTGAATGATGCAAGACTCACTTTAGGATATCTCTAATCACCTCAAATGAATCCCAATAATGCATAAACCTTCCTTAGGCTGAAATTAGAGTGAAAATGGAGGATGAAACCACTTAGGAAACAAGTCTTTAGGCTTGGATTGATGGCTAGTTGCATCTCCCCAATCTAGAATCCATCATGATTTTCCATATAGAACCATGATCAGCCCTTGATAATGCTTGATCTTGAATGAAAGTGAGCTTGAAGACCTGCAAAAACACTTTAATGTTGCTCCAAGACTTCAACTTTTCTACTACTTGACTATAGAATGCTCTTGTGAAGAATACTTGAAAGCTTGTCTCCTAAAAATGCTTGCTCAAATTGCTTAGATTGGTAAAAAAATGGCTTAGAAACTTGTTTATATAGTTATTAACATCTAATTGACTGTCATTCAAATCTCAAAGGACAACATCCACCAAAAATTTAAATTAAAATGGTGAATTTCTTGCTCAAAATTGAGAAAGACCCCAAATGGGACTCATTCACCACCCTTGGTGAATGGGTCCCACCTAAGGGGACTCATTCACCCAAGGTGGCGAATAAGTTTCACCTTAGCTTTTTAAGGTGGTTTTTTGAGATTTTTAGTGTTTTGAGTGATTTTATGGGATTTTTAGGTGAAATAAGCCTCGAGATCCAAAATAATGGGTCTTAGGGGCCTATAAATGATGATTTAAAGGATAGTTAATGCAAGGGTACCCACGATAGGTCCAAATTAGACAAGGAATTGTACTATGTCCAAGAAGGGAGTATATTTTTTGTGGTCACAGACACCTCTATGATAATGCATACGATCCCTTTAAAGCCACAAGTAAAGTCATTTCATCAGAAGCAATGACTAGTCAATGCTCTACTCGAACCCCTTATCCTCAAAGAAGTGCAAAAATTGTTATCATCCAGAATCATTTTTCCAGTTAGACAATCCACATGGGTAGCCAAACTGGTATCCATGCACAAGAAAAATGGTGAGATTAGACTGTGCGTAGATTTCAGGAATTTGAATAAAGCCTCAGAAAAAGGATAATTATCCTCTTCCTTCCCTTGATGAAGTGTTACAAATTGTCAATGGCTCAAAGATGATGTCATTTTTGGATGGTTGTTCTGAATATAACCATGTACTAGTAAAGTACAAGGATCGAATTAAGAATTCCTTGACAATGAAGTGGGGAACATTTGCTTACTGGAGAATGCCATTTGGTCTCATCAATGTTGGAGTGAATTTTCAGCGTGCGATGGACGTAGCTTCCAAGGATCTAGTAGGAAAATGCATTATAATTTACAAGGATGATTTGACAGTATTTTCCAAAAACAAAGAGGATTATGTTGTTGATTTAGAAAAATTTCTAAAAAAGTGCATAAATTTTGGTGTTTCCTTGAACCTAAAGACATGTGTATTTAGGGTTTCAGAAGGGAAGTTTCTAGGCCATATATTCTCAAAAAGATTAATTTCCATTGATCGTAATAGAGTAGAGTCTATTATGAAATTACCTATGCCTGGAAGTAAAAAGGAGATGAGATCTTTATTCAGAAAGGTAAACTTCGTGAGGAAGTTTATAATTGGGTTTGTAGAGATTGTCAAACCATTGAACCAAATGATGAAGAAGGACACAAATATTGAATGGAGCAATGAGGAAAAGGTTTCTTTCTCACAGATTAAGCAATCTATTTCAGAAGCACCTATCTTAACCAATCTCGACTACTTATAGTCATTCTTCATTTATTCTTTTGCATCTGACCACTCATGTGTTGTTGTTTTGATACAACAAAAGATGAAGAGAATGAATGAATAATAGCTTTTATGAGCTCCCCTTTTAAAAATATTGAGGTAAGGTATCCACCATTAGAAAAGAAAGCTTTTGCATTGGTAAGAGTTGTCAATAAATTTTGCCACTATATCTTGTGCATCAAAATATATCCATCACCCCAGATCCAGTAGTGAAGTCCTTACTCATGCAAAGTGAGATGTGGGAGAGAAGAGGGAAGTGGATGGAAATTCTACAAGAGTTTGATCTTGAGATCAATCCCATGAAACTGGTTTGAGGGAAGGGTTTGTCCAAGGAAATGGCTGAGATAGATTCTAAAATCACATGTCAACAATATACAATGCAATCATTCACTAGAGATCCCTGGTACACTGATCTAATCTTCTTGCTGCTGAATAATAAGTTTCCAGAAAAAATGAACACAACCCAAAGAAGAGAATTGAGTTTGAAGAGTTCTCATTACATCATTAAGAGTGGATATTTGTATAGGAAAAACTTTGAAGGTGTGTACTTACACTATTTGGACCAACAATAGGTGAAGCAGGTCATTACAAAATTTCATGGAAAATATGGTACTGGACATGGTTCAGTAGATGTCATGGCTCATGAGATCTTGAGGTCAAGATATTATTGGCCACACATATTTTGGGATGCTCACCAACATGTAAGAGCATGTCATATATGCTAAACATCGGCATCCAGGGGCATAACCCAATATAATTAGTGTACAAGGTAAGGCATTTTCCCCAATGGGCATTGGATTTTTTTGGAGTGATTAACCCAAACTTCTATACAGGTCATAAATTTATCTTGACTATGACTGATTACTGCACAAGGTGGATAGAGGATCAAGCATATAAAAATTGCACCACTGATGTAGTCATCAAGTTTTTGAATGATCATATTATTACTAGGTTTGGGGTACCCTTAGCTTTGGTATGTGATAACGGCCCCACTTTTTCTTTTGCACAGTTTATTCAATGGGCCTTTGAGTATACAATAGTCTTAAAATATTCTTCCAACTATTACCCACAAGGCAATGGGGTAGTTGAGTCTACCAATAAAAACCTATTGGAAGTTATTAAGAGGTTATTAGAACACAATCCTAGGGACGGGCATACATAGTTAATGTTTTCCTTATGGGTGGATAGAACCAAAATTAAATTTTCCCTAGGAAATTCACCATATAAGTTAGTCTACGGTCAATAACCCATCTTTCATATTGAAACATAGAAAAATAGGTGCACCAAAATGGATTAACAAAATGATGCACCTAATTTTCACTCTATTTCATTCAATTATGAGGGCTATAATGCATAAATAAATATAAAAAATAAAACCTAACCAATATATCAATAAAAAGGCAGGTTTTAAGAGGGAAAAATGTTGTGTACCTATTGTAAAAAGTTCTTTTTCAGGCCTCATCGAGGACTCATTCGCCCAGTGGTGAATGGGTCCCTGCTAGGGTTCTGGAAAGTCAATTTTTGGGTTCTGTTCTTCAATGTTTGCACTCCCAAATCCTAGGTGTTCAACTCCCAAAAGTCAAAAATGAATTTTGTAGAAGACTTTTTGTGATTTTGCAAGAAAGATGACAACTTTGACAACTTTTTCTCTCCACTTGATCTTCAACCTAAAACCTACAATCACACATCAATGAGGGGAAAAATGTTGATTGTTAGGGAATAGGGGTTTGCCTTGGTCAAACCCCATTTTGGTAATTAAACCATGAATTAAAACAATTCATAAAAGGGTATGTGTAGGATCATCATGGAAAAAACAGGCCCTTAAGTGGCAAAAAATTTAGAAAAATTAGAGTTAGGCAACTTGACGTAAAAAATTGAATAAGTTATCTATATTATTTCAAAAATATGTAAGAATAGAATCTATAGAAAATTGAATGTAGTTTCTAAACTACTAGGTTTTTTTTAAAAATCTATTTGGTGAGAAATTGAAACTTCAGCACTTAAATTTGAGGGAAAAATAGAAATAGGTGTCTATCGACCACCCTAACCACAATAAAATGATAATATTTTTTATAATATTTTAGATATAAGTAGAGGACTCATGTCCCTGATGCATATTTTTGTAATTTTTTCCAAGTAAATAATTAATTATGAATTTTTTTATTACAACTTTTTAAAAATATAAAAACTCGTATGTCTGACCACCTTAACTTGGTCAAAACTTCATGAAATCCATTTTTTTTTAATATCCTATAGTATGCAAAGCATAGAATGTGACGCATGTTTCAGATTCAAAAAATGTGATACGGTTTGAAAGCTATAGATGTTTTTCAATCAGCCTATCAATTAGGACTTTAGTCGTAATTCAAATAGAAAATGAATAATAATTATTTATTAAATTCAAAGTAAATCATAATTTATATTGGTGGAAATTTGAGAATCTCCTTTAAAAACCCTTTTCATTTCATCAATTTTGGGTAAAAAAAAGGTCGTCAGCCACATACCCTACACATACCCATCATATCACCACTTTTTGGCCCATCATGATCCTACACATACCCAAAAGGGAAGATGAATGAACAATGTAATGTCACAACTCATAAATTATCAATTTAACCTTGAATTGAAAATCTAAAACATAGCATGAAATGGCCTCAATGAGTGTAGATCTTGATCATGAACTTGACATAGGATAATGGATTTGAATACTTGAACTTGATCACCAATGCTACATTATCACATTAGCTCAAAAACATGCATGACTTTGACATGATGATTGACATCTTGATTGTTACAATGAACTTCTATAAATCTTCCTTTGAATTCCTTCTTGAATGTGATCTACAATGCTCTTGTGAAGGTACCCTTGATTGATCATAAAAATTCTAGGCGAAACTAAGTGAAATATCCTTGTATTTATACTTTTCTTACTCATATTTCCCAAAATTCAAATAACCCAAGTCGACATCAAATCTAGGATTTGAAATCATTAAGATATTGCCAAAAATATATTCCAAGGGGGGTCCTAGGTTCAAGTGAGGACCCATTCACCATATGGCAAATGGGTCCTAAAATAGTTAACTAGGACACACTTCGGGGGATGTTAAATGATATGTGAAAAGGGGGTCCTAGGACCTAGTTAGGGCTCATTCGCTAGGTGGTGAATGGCTCCTAACATACTTAGCTAGGACACACTTTGAGAAATATGAAATGTTATGTCAGAAGAGGTCCTAGGACCTAGTGAGGACCCATTCACTAGGTGGTGAATGGGTCCTAGGTCACTAACCTAGGACTCATACCTTGTAAAATTAAGTGTTGTGTAATATTATTTATGAGTGTTAGGTTTTATCCCTTAGAATCTATAATTAATTAGGCTTGGATTTGAATTAAAGGGGTTGATTAACCTCAATTAACCTCAATTAATTAATAAATCCCTAGATTAGTGTGAAAGTGTAAAGATACACTTTACAACACCCTAAATAAGGCACCATTAAGTCCATTTAATTAAGAAGGGTCCTAAACTTAATGTGAATGTGTAAAACACAATACAACACTAAATCAAGGCATGATTAAGCTCATTTTAGTATTAATTATTCCCAAATTAATTGTGAAAAAGGGATAATTTTTTTTACACTACACCTATTAACCTCCAAATCCATGCTTTACGATTTATGTAGGAGTTTTATACCAATGATGATAGGATAGAGGTCATGTTGACTGATTTGTTGAACTTGGAAGAACAAAGGGATGGTACTCTATAGTAGTTCTCTAAACATTAGGTTGTATTCAAGCATTGGTTTGACAAAATAACCAAGATCAAGGCCTTTAGGATATTGAATATTGTGTTGTTGTGGGATAAAGCTAGAGAAAAGAAAGGTGATCACTAGAAACTTGATGGATTATGGTTAGGACCATAGAAAATTGCTGAAATTCTCAGGGGGAATTCTTTTCGATTAAGTACCTTAACAGGAGAACCTGTTCCATTGCTCATCAATGGACAGTTTCTCAAACATTACTTTGGCCCATGAAGGCCTGCAAATATTTTCTTTGTATATATTTAGTCTGGTTGCTTTCTCTTTGTCTTGTTTTCTTTGTTTTAGTGTTTTAGTGTTTGTTTTGTTTGTTTCTTCTTGTTGTTTTCTTTCTTTCATGGGGATTTTCCTTTTTCATCAATTTCGAATAGTGAGTAGTTACTCAAAGCATACTAGGGAAACTATGGCAGAGAAATTGATTTAGGTATTTTTAGGTATTCCTGTAGTTCTTTTTCGTTCTAAAACTTACATTTTATGTCTATTTTAATGAAAGTTTGAAAGGTAAAAAAATAGGTACATTCTAAGTGATCTTATGAAACACAACTGAATCTATCACTCATTAGTTAGAATCATTTATCTCCTTGAGATTCTAGCTATCCTAAGGTGGTTGTATTCCCGATTCAAGTGAAAAATACGATGTCCTAACATTGTCATGATGTCCACTGTAGTTCTCAACCTGATTTTTAGACTACAATGTCTGAGTATTGAGAAAAATATTAAAAAAAAAATTGCTTCAAGAGAACCAATGCCTAAGCAAAAGAAAGAAGAAGAAAATTTGGAAATAAACTCAATCTATAAAGGTGATTCAAGTATCTCTACTGGGGCTATAGACGCTTGGTTGGCAGTGGAGTAATGCACAAGATATAATTGTACGACAACTAAAATGACCCACCTCAAGTAGCTAGAAGGGGAATACAATCATTTCTAGCATAGTTAAAGTCTTTGGGAGAGAAAATGAATCATAAGAAAACACTCATATTCAAAGATTTTATAACAATACATAATTTGATATATTAGCTCGGTCTTATTTTTTGTAATCAATCATGCTTAAGTTAAGAAAATCATAAACCGAAGGTTCTAGGGTGACTAAATTCTTCAATATCTAAAAATGGGTAAACCATTTTCCTAGTTGAGTCACCATTTGTTATGCCTTACATAACCACCCCATTTTCTTTTTGATCAAATGGGTCATCCTCTTGTGTTTTGATGTTTTGTTTATTTTCCTTTACCTTTCTTGGTTTTATTTTCCTTCTTCGGTTGTTTCCCTAAGGGTTGTCTCCCCTTCTGAGCTTTGTTTTTCTTGTTTTTTGTCTTTTGGTCAGGATCAAGATTTTGTTTAAAACTTGCACCTTTTCTAAAAATGTTCAAGTTCTATTTAGTTTTTCAGGTATGCATTGTTTTTTTGTTTGGAATCAAAGTTTTGTTTTGAATGCACACCTTTTCTTCAAATGTGCAAGTCTTGTTTGTTTCTTTGATCCCGCGCCTTTTTTTGGAACTAGATTTTGGTTTCGAACCTACACCTTTTCTTCAAATGTGCAAGTTTTGTTTATTTTTCTAGTTCTGCGTATTTTGTTGTCTTTCCCTTTAGGTCCATTCAGAAAAGTGATTTCTGATCAGATTTTATTGACAATGTTCAAGTTCCAAGTCTAATCTCGATTCTGAACCCCAGTCACCAACTACATTTAATGACCATAACTCGACATGTACGAACCCAATATTTAATCATATTTCCCCCACGATTGTTCTCATAAGTGCATTTCATTTTCATAGGGAGTAGAATAAGGAGTTGTAGAGTGTTTGAGCTTGGGTATTTTTCAAATCGCCATTTTGAGTCGACAATCATTTCTTTGAGGTAGGATCGATCATGTTCTTTGTATTTCCTTTGTTTTTTCTTTTTTTCTTTTTGTTTTCTTCTCGTTTTTTGTGTTTTTCTTGGCGTGTTTTCACATAATTGGTTTTGGTTATTTTTCTTTTATGCCTCTTTGTTTCACTTGTTTTTTTCTTTTTTGGGTTTTTTTATTTCTTCATTTCAATATTTGGGTCATTTTTATGTTATTGTTTGGTTTGTTTTTTCTTAGTTTTTAACTTTTCTTCGGTTCATGTGCCACACTTTTCATAGGTTTTGGTTTTCCCACTCTTTTTAAACTAGGGTTTTTGTACCATTTTTGGGTTTAGCTATTAGCTTAAGTTTTAATATTTTTGGATTTTCATTTTTCGCACCCTTAGTTTACAATTTGGTTCAAATTCTAAGTGAAAGTCCTATCCCACCATCCTTATTCAAACTTGTTAAATTTTATTCTTGATCCCATTCAAAATTCCAAATTTTGAATGAACTTTTGACTTAAAGGCCAAGTGCGAAGTGAAATCTTGATTTTGAAATCCAACCTTGTGTTGTTGAGCATTCTTTCAAAGTAGGCCATTCAAAATTCCAAATTCCAAATGAACTTTTTGAGTAAGGTTCATGTTCTATGTGCTTTCTCACTTTTGATTTCTAAAGCTTTCATAATTGATATAAGTCCATCAGGTTTTCATAACTCTCAAGGTCATTTTAACACTAAGGTTCCATTGAGATTCTGAATTCTGAGTGAACCTATGAACCAAATGGCCAGGTTCTAAATACTTTTCTAATCCAGACTTCTGATAAATGTTGAACCTTTTAACACTTTATTCTAGCAAAGTTCGTTCAAGATTTCAAATTCCGATCAGATTTTTGAGTTAAGGTTCATGTTCTATGTGCAAACCTGATTCCAGTTTCCACCAAATAGTGAAAAAATTTCCATTAGAATTTTGAATTCTGAATGGACCATTTTATCCAATGTTCAAGTTCTAGATTCTTTTATGATTCTGATTTTTGATATTGACAAAAAAGTTTTACTACTTTTTTTTTAAAGAGTTCTATTAGAGTTTATAATTCTGATAAGACATGTTTTAAATGGTTTTTAGAGGGTAAAATTGGTAATTAATTCTTGATGAAACTTCATTTTATGTTGTTTAGATATAATAAATGTTTGATTTAGAGGACCAGCCTAGTGCTAAGGAGGTAGAAAAGGAGCAAAAGGCTAAGTTGTCAAAGTTGGATCAAACCCATTATACAATGAAATATAGATTACCAAGGTGCTCTTGTGGTGTCCAAATTCACCTCCAAGGTGATGAAGATAATTGATACAATGTTGGGACACATTGACATAGAAGAATTCAAGAAGGATGTGTTTGATGATGATGCCAGTCCAAGGGCTAAAAGGATAGCAGCTTCAGGGATAGCTCATGTGGCATTTTTCCCTATTGTTGTTCATTGTCCATAGCTCATTTTAACAGTGGAAAAGGTGTACAAACCTACCCAACACAAATGTATTGATCAATGGGGAAATGAAATTATTGACTTATCTCTAGCCATGATCAAAACAATGTTTGATTTACCAACCTACCCTCAATTGACAATGGTAATAAAAGTTGAGGCACTACAACAATATGAAAAGGATGTAAGCATGCACTAGTCACACATGAATAAGAATTGGCTTAAGACTGATAATAAATCTATTACTAAGTTGCTACTACTCGAGTAGTCTTAGGTTTTGGTGTCGAACCCATTTCCCCCATGTATCCATAAGTAGAAACTATTCAAGAAGGTCCTTCTACTGCTCCTTCAAAATTTAAGGGAATAGAAATTGAAGAAGTCCCCTCCACTTATCCTTCAACAAAATAGATAGTAGTTAAAGAAGGGGAAGAGACCCCTATAGTAACAATCACAAAATCTCCTCTCCCCTCATATTTTGAAGAGATTCCTCTCTAGGAGGAAGAAAAAGAAGAAGATGAAGAATTCTTTGAGGAGGAAGATATAGATTTGCAAGAAGGGAACCTTTGGAGGGAAGCAAAGATACAATGTCTTAAGGGAAAGTGAGTAGTAGGAAATAATGGAAAGTGCTAAAAGGAAAGTTGTAGAGGACATGACTAGAGCAGAGGAAGAAGCTTGGGTAAAAGAGTTAGAACAAAAAAGGAGAGAAGAAGAAGAAGCTCAGAAGGAGTTGTAAATGAAGAAAATGGAAGAAATAAGAGTTCATAAGGATAAATTTGAACAAGAAAATGTTTAAAAGGAGTAGCTCAAGCAAGAGAAATTTGAGAGAGAGAATTTGGAACATGAAAAGGCCAAACAAGTGCAAATAGAGGTGAGTGGAGGAGAAGAGTAGCCCGATCAAGAAAAATAAATGACAACCACTATTGTAGCTCCCACATGGTTGAAGTTTAAACTAAAGAAGGGGTAGTGAGTGGTGACTCAACCTCTAAGTTGAGATGAGATGATGAAGGAGATAAAAGTGGAAAAATAGAAGAAGAGGTCTAGGGTTATACATTCCACCAAGCTAACTAATGAAGGAGATTTTATTGAAGAAATTTCTACCCCTGTTGTTGACAAAGAAGATAGAGAATTACAAGCTTTAGATTATCAGATAAACACATTCAATTTGGGGAAGTAAACTTGAAATCAACAAATGTTACTTATGGATTTTGCAATGACCTTAGTAAATTCCATAATGGAGAAGGATAAGTTTGCCAAAGATGAAGTAAAGGATCAATTGGAGCATATGAAAAGATTTTCCAAAGATCTTTCTTCCCCATTATCTGAAAAACCTTTTTCTTCTGAGGTGCTTGTGTTAGTAAGTAGGAAAGAAGATGAGGAACTTGTAGAAATGAGGAGAAAAGCATGCATATTTGACACTTTTATCATCCAAGTCAAGGTTGAGGTAGAAATGTTGCTTGAAATAGGTTATAAATTGTATAGTGATGCATGTGCTTTAAAAAGGAAAATCAAATAATTGATTAAAACCAAGTGGGATGAGGAAGAAAAGTACCATGAGTAATTAGAAGAGATAAAAAAGGTCAATAAACTAAGTGTAGATGAGCTCAATGAGGCAAGTATTCTAAAGGATGAAAGTCTAGATTATCTAATTAAATGCAATAAGATCATGGTGTTTAAGATGGAAGTAATGATTGAACAAAGGATAGTTTTGTTGAGGTTGCAATCAAAGATATTGAAGCAAACTGGGTTGTTTGAAGAAGTTGTTTGTTTGGTGACTACTTAGGATTTACCATCGAGTGTAAAACTACCAGAGTTGTACAACATTAAGGACACCTGGAAAAACAGCTAGAAGACAATGGTAGACATAGATGGTGAAGGTATTCTTCTCAATAGGTTTGCAGGTATTAAGTTTGATACCCATCATGCTATGGGTGATATTAGAAATTTGAAAGACATAACAAAAGTAGCCATTGATAGATACAAAAAGGAAATTTTCAAAATGGAATGGTTAGATAGGTCGAATGAAGAAGTATTGATGCAAATCTTGGCCAATTATGAGAGATATAAGTAGCTCAAATTATCTAGTGTGAACATATTTTGACCAGTTTTGAAGTCAAAGTGCATTGTCTAGAGTAGTTCTAATAAAATGGGAAGGAGCAATAGTGAACTCAAGTCATCTCCAGCCAGTAGTAAAATAATTGCCACTTCCTATGTATTTAGTTTTGATCACCTAAAGACTCGAATTGAGTTGGGACACCTCCTACAATTTTGGATCTAGATTTTGGATGCCCTATTTTTGTGGATCGGGATTTTGAACAAGATTTTTATGTTAAATTTTTTTGAAAACTTTATGTAGTTAAGTTAGTTTTTACATAATTCTCTTAAGTTTAGTGGTGACATAAAAGACAATGGTTTTTCATACACCAACAAATTTTGTTGGACATAAATGCAACTAATTTGATGAAAATCAATAGAAGAAGATGAATTAAAACTATCGATTGTGTTGACTATGAATGGTATTTCCCTTTTATTTGTTGATCTACAAAATCTAGGATGAGTTAATTAAATATGTCTTTAATTAATTCTTGTAAAACAAGAATTGCAAGTACACTTATTAAATTTCCACTGTGGATGGATATGATTGCATAAATGATTATGAGTTATTTCTATCATTAGTATTGAATTTTTTAAGAAACTTATTACAGAATTACATGTCCGAATATGAGAATGATACTTATTCACTTTTTTTTTTGTTCTAAAACTTGAGATGTATCTTTTTTTTTGTTTCTTTATAAAATCTATTATTGGAATGTTTTAAAAATGTCAATTTGTTACCTTTTAACTAGTAAAGGCCCCTTGAACATTATAGTCATGTTGACCATTGGATGATACATCACAGTTGTGAACCAACTACCAAGACTTTGGAAGATAGGTGATTTTATTATTATTTATCTTTTTTAGGAGATGTAGGGTAGAAATATTTTGTTTAATGTTTGTTGTCTCAATTTGACCATCAAGAAGGAGCACCCTCTGACTCTTCTACAACAAGAGCCAAGGAAGAAGGCCCCTCAGGGTCTTATTCAATGAGCTCTTGTGAGGTAAAGGTCATTGATCTCACAAAGATTGTTGATAGAGCCAGTACATCATCCACTAAGTTAAACATGCACTTATTCAAAGTGCCATGTGTTAATGGGAAAGAGAAGGAGGAACCCAAAATCCACTTCCAACCTCATCGAGAGGGGCAATGACAAACTCAACAAATGTTGGGGTCACTTCCATCACAAGGATGGCACAAGCCAAAGCAAAACTAGCTTCTGAAGAAGGTGAGCCCTTCTTTTGACCACCACTCAAAGTGAGGTCATACTTTGGCTTACACTTCAGTGGAGAATTATGGATCCACATAGAGGAAGTGAATGTGGACAAGGGAGAAGATAGAGCCGTGATAGACACCACCATTTTGTTTGACATGTCAAGAAGGGACATCAAAAGTGGAGGCTCCACAGAAGGAGTGATGAACACCTACACCCTTTTGGGGTGAGAATCATTAGCACATGTCAGAGGAGCCAAAAAAAAAAACCAAGGAAAGTGGGATAGAAGCAAAAGGAGTAGAAGGAGGAGGCACAATAGGAGGTGTCAAGGCAGGAGCTACTAGCTCCCCTTTTGTCTTATGTAAGGCACCTTGCTCAATAGCTAGAGCCTTTCTCCTATGCTTGAACTCACGTACAAGTTGGTCACGTTAGCTCTGGGCACTAGAGGTCATAGCCTAAGAAGGGATAGGAGGCTCCTTTTTTATCATAGGAGTGTCCTCCATAATCTTCATTAGTGGAAGGGTAGCCTCTTGGATAGGAGTAGGAGTAGGAAGCATGGGGGCGAAAACAACAACAGGTGGAGAAGCAGACATGAGTGCCTCAATAGTAAGCCTCTTCCCATTCACTGTAAGAGAAATAGTAGGAGGCCATGGAGGATAAGACATGGGGGAAAATCCATGATGACCCTTCTCCTTTCCATAAACAATGGGTCTAGGAACTATGGGAAATATAGGAAGTTCAAACACTTGGCACTTAGCTTTTCGCCAAGTAGGCGCCATCAAGTTCCTCATTTAAGGAATGGGATCAAGATTTGAGGATGCCATAGCAGGGAAAGAAGTAGAATTGAATGGAGTAAGAGAGGCAAAAGAGGAAGGCCCATGGTTGTGAGAAAGTTTCCCCTTACCCTTTTGTTGGGAAGAGGAGGCAACTTGTTGCTACACAATCATGCAACCTTTTATTGAAATAGTGTAGGGAGATGCAGGACAAGTTACTTTCAGTGTTGTTCCCCTAGTGTTATACTTGACATAGGCATGATATAGAAAGTCCATCCTTGTAGGGAGAAAACCAACGGGAGTGGACAAAAAGTGATATAATGAGAAGCCCCCATGTGACACCAGTGGTTTGTAACTAGTGTCATGCACAACATACATAGAGGCATCATGAGAGAACTTGAGACATTTATGAATGATCAAGGTGACACCATTCATGGAAACTAGCCATGAAATGCCTAGTTTCATTCTAAATAGATCCAACTTCAGAATTATGACAAAAGGAGTATCCATGGACCTAGGTCCCACCAAGACCAAAAGAGTAACAGAACCAAGAGGAGCCACTAAGATTCTATCATGTGTGTGTTTAGTGGCCTTCAACTCTTCATATTTCTCCCTATGAAATTTTTTTATCAAGAGTGTTTCTTCTGTTATAACATTCACATAGCTCGTGGGGTTAGTTAGGACACCAGTTAAAATATTCATGTTGATGCAATTGAGAATGTACAAGGCAGAAGGCTCTTTATTCATGGGTAAATCCTACGAGGTTAAAGTTATGTCTCATGATCCATTTACAAACTAAGAAGGAGGAATACATGTGAACGAGACCATATTTAAGTACTCCAATAGGACAAACTCGATAGAAGTAGAAGATTCAATAATTAAGTTTTTAGATTGAGATGAAAATGAATCCATATAGATTTGTAGTTCATTGTTATCATTTTCCATAGATTTGTTAGAATTATGCTTTTTCTCATCGAGGAAAATAGTATCGTCATTGATACGGTCCTATATCTCATGACGTAGATGCATGCATCTTTCAGTATCATGTCTATGTATTCGATGGTACTAGAAAAATTGATTCTCATCATACCAATCAAGATAGGGTTCAGTAAGAGTTTGGGGGTTTGGTAATGTTAAGACTTTATCTTCAATAATCTTTAATTCAACATAGAAGTGTAAGAATCTAATAACTTTATAAAATGTCATTTGCACTTTAGGCTCTTATCGTTATATGTAGAGACCACATTTGTAATGACCTTGTTCTTACCAGACATTGACACTATAGACCAACCCTAAGAATGGGAGTGCAAGGAAGATCCCTTGAACTGTGCAACCGTCTACTAGAATTCTCGTAACACAACACAAAAATTGGCAAAAGAAGGATATTTCATTAGGGTGAATTTTTCCTACCAAGGCCTTTTTAGTTTTTCATCAAAGACCTTTTTCACATTTGAGTTGGGTAAAGGATAAGAAATTTGTGAGAAGAGTGCTTGATATCGAATGATAAAATTAGTTATCTTCTCGTTCCCCCTACTTACATTGGATGAGATCAAAAAATGTCATCTTCGGTCTAATATTAGCCTAGAACTATCGAAGAAATTGATTTACCGACTGATAAAACCAAAAGATGGAATTTTCTAGTAAGGAACAATACTATTCGAGGGTAGTATCCTTAAGATATCTTGGAAACAACTTAGCCATTAAAGCATTGTGGTGAAATAAATCCATGTGCATGGCATTGAATGTTGAGATGTGAATTTGAGGATCTCCCTTGCCATCATATTTCTCAAACTTCAGAATCTCCATCCCTTGATGGATAGGAGTATTTAGAATTTCTATTAACAAAGGACTATGATTAAAGAAGGGTTTTAAGATAGGTTGTGAAGTAGCATTGGAAAAGTCTACTAGTTGATTCCACATCTTACCCATGTTTTGTAACAGGGCATTCAAAATATGGTTAGAAGATGAGACATGACTAGTGGAATTGCCACCAAAGCTACCAAAACCACCAACTCCCATTCTAGCAGAGACCCACCACCATAGCCAGTGTGGGTTCTAGAACCACCACCAAGAACATTGGAGTTGGCAAGGTTCAAACCTAAGGGTACCCTTTTTACCTTAATGATAGGGGTCCTATAGGAGTAATGGTCGTGTTAATGAATGGTCTAGACTCGAGCATGTGCACTAACACCTTGGGAATTGAGACTTCTAACTATCTCTTATCAGTCTCGGATGCAAGATCTCGAGCAACACCGATCCTAGGGTTCTATGATGAGACATGAGTGTACACTATGTTGATAATTCAATGAATGAATTCAAGACCTACTCGGTCTTTATCCAACATAACTCTTAATTCATTCACTGAAAGGAAAGTAGAGTGCATAATATTCCTTCCTAATGCTAATCTTTAGGAGAGAGAAGCAAATAAACCATTTAAATCTTCATCAATGCATAGATTTCAAAACTGAAGGAACATTAACTAGACCAAACACATTAGCATGAATATAATCTATAATACCAAAAGATTTATGAGGACTAGAATAAAATGAAACATAGTGATGCTTTCCATATATGCAATGTTCACAAAAATTGAACTTAAGATTATAATTATCAAGCCCTTCACCAGGCTTTTATTTTTCAAGGAATTTAAGCCTTTTTCACCAATGTGGTCAAGCCTCTGATACCACAACATTGTTTTATCTATTGGGAGCTTCATCTCCAAAGAGTTTGTGCCCTCAGTAACAACACCTCCTTTCTCTACATGATCAATTTTACTTGACTTTGTAGAAGCACTATTACATTGTACTACACATGCATCCAACTTATATAGAGTGCTAATTCATGCACCCTTAGCCAACACCATAGAGCCTCTATTTATTATACAAAAACCATTTGAGAAAGAGAATTTCACACCAACATCATTAAGCTTACTTAGAAAAAGTAAATTTTGAGCTAGACATGGTATATGCATCACATCATCAATTCCCTTCACTCTTCCATCAAGAAACTAAATTTTGACTCTTCCATGACCAACAACCTCTAGGTGAGAATCATCACCCAAATACACCCTTCCAACAACATACTTTTCGTACTTTGAGAACCACCTCTATGGGAGGTCATGTGAAAGTACACGCTTGAGTCAATCATCCAAACATCTTCTAATGCCTGAATCACCAAGGTTACTATGAAGGCATCTGCATCGCTCTAAGAAGATTCATTTTTCAGAAGAAATATTTTTCTTCTTCTTCTTCTTCTCCTCTTTACAATCTTTTTGGATGTTTCCAGTCTACCCATAGTTCTAGCATTTCACCTTGGACTTTTTACTAGGAGACTTTGATCTCCCCTTTGACTTGTATTTAGAATTCTTGGCTTTCTTCTTACCTTTCTCCTTTGATCTACCTCAAACAACAAGAGCTTCCTTGGCCATCTCAAAACATTTCCTCCACATTTCTTTTGACAGAAGCAAGGAAACAACATCTTCCATCTTGAAAGTGGTTGTTGTACTCCCAATAGCCATTACCAAGTAATCCCATGTGTCAGGAAATGGACATAATAAGAGCATGTAATGATCCTCATAATCTATTTTTACACCCAAAGATGCCAACTAAGCAACAATCATACTAAACACATTCAAATGATCTACAATAGATGCTCCTTACTCCATATTTAAAGAATACAACTTCTTCCTTAGAAATATCTTATTTACTAGAGATTTCTCCTGATAAATGTCACCAAGCTTCTTCCACAAAAGCTTCATTGTCTTCTCTTCATGGATGTTCAGGAGAAATAAATTGGCCAAGAATAGTATGATCATACCCTTCGCTTTCTAGTCATTTAGATCCCAATCATTCTATGAGGTTGTTGATGATTTGATAGAGGACACTACATCCCATAACTCTTGATCTACAAGAAAGTATTCCATTTTGAGTTTCCACAACTCAAAATTGCCACCGTTGAATTTTTATATTTCTATTCTTCTGGATATGCTCACCATCTTAAATCTACAATAGGACTACAACTAGATTAAAACAAAAAACCCTTCTAACCCACAAGGATACCAAAGCTGGAAAAGCTCTGATACCAACTGAAAGGAAAGCAGAGTGATCCTTCCAAATGCTGATATTTAGGAGAGAGAAGAAAATAAATCATTTAAATCTTTGCAATTATAGTTCGTTTAAGATGCACATATTAAAAGATGAATAGAAAATAAAACATCAACATAGTATTTATGTGGGAGAACCCTTACGGGAAAAAACCCACACACCAAAGCAGTGATCTCTTGTATTACAATAAAACAAATATTACATACAAGTTCAAAGTTATGCTCTTTCAAGTGTTTTTCCAAAATGAAATCAGTAGCATCTCGTTACATTCACTCTGATCTTCTCATCACTTTATTCTAATGTGCTATTGCATTCATACAAACTTCTCAAGTGTTACAGGAAAATTGTCATTCCAACTTCCATACCAACCGAATAGTCATTGTCTCTTTGAATTTCCACTATCACCTCGATTCACCTATCATTCCATCAGAGGGACTCCCAAGTGACTCTTTCCAATATGGTGAAGTCTCGCTGATGAATTTTTATTGAAATTTCAAAGAGACTTCCAAATGAATCCTTCTGATATGGTGAATTCTCACTGATGAAGTTTTGATGGAATGTTGAAGATACTTCCAAACAACTCCTTTCAATATGGTGAAGTCTCACTGATGAAGTTCTATTATAATTTTGAAGAGACTTCCAAACAACTCCATCTAATATGATCCCATCAGAATATCAAAGGGACCACATTTTAGGTCCCACCGATATCTTCCTATCTCCTTGAAAAATTCCCTTCCTGTCGTTCATTTGAATGTCGAAGGGACTACAAAATAGCTCCCTCTGACATTGACCTATCCCTTCGATGTCCCTTCTAACAGTCCATCAAAATGTTGAAGGGACAACAAAACAACTCCCTTTGACATTGTAATGTCTTTTCGATGAAGCGGTTATTGGGATGTCAAGGAGACTAGCCATTTTGTCCCACCAAAATTCACTTGTCAACCTGATGAACCTTTAGCTGATGCCTTTTACACCAATAAGTTTGAGACACCTTTTTCTCAACATTCACAATCTTAGCAGCCTTAGCCATAACCCTTTCTTTTCCTAAATACTCCCCAAACTCTGAAAGCCTTCTGTTTAGGGCTAAAAATTGCTCTACGAGAATTTTGAAAGCCTCATCCTCCTCCATAGATGAAGTGGAAGGAGAAGCGTGGGGATTAGGAATGTGAGGTTCTTCCCCAAAGGGACTAGAGGAACTTGTATTTGTTCTAAATTTCAATTCTTCATGGGTAGGAACCTTAATGACCTTCACAAAATTCATCTCTAAATGTCACATGCTTCTTCTGAAAATGTTCCCAGAGGTTGCAGATTGAGTTGTAAAGCTCATAAAAGTTTACAACATGCAAATCTACAAAACACCTAAGATGCAGGAGAAGAATCCTCAACACAAAGAAATGGAAACAAAGGTTTCACATCAGGTTCACCAAAATGTAGAAAAGGAGGACTTGTCACCCCTAGGACTCTAGGTCATAGGAGAGCCCAAAATAATGGGCTGCCCTAAACTACCTCAGGTTTGCTAAGCATATATAAAATGACAAAAATTTGAGGCTGAAAAGGAAGATTAGATAGCTTTTTTCTTTCCTTCTGCTAAAACCAAATGCTCGTGGGGTCAGAAGAGTTGATTTCCAAGGTTCAACCTATTGCCTAGATATCACACTATTTGAGGATGACAACATGGATCATGGATTCCAACATAATGTGTTGGCATCTAAAGGATGTGTTGGCAGCCATGTGGATAGGGATCCAAAAAATAGATAAAAACCACAAAGAAATCTACTAACTACCTAATTATGTGATTTTTATACTTTGATAGAGAATAAAAAGGATAGAAATAGTGAATATGATAAAATAAGAATAAGGAATAAACTATTGTGAAAATGATGAGGGTGAGAAAATGTGCCTTTCCACCCATGAGTTGAATTTTCAAATAGCTCCAATCCAAAACACCTAAACACATAGAGACGGGAAAAATGTTGGGGTTGTTTTAGAGTACTACCTTAGTCAATGCCTCACTTTGGTTTTCCCAACTCCATGAACAACCAGATAGAAAAAAGGTGTAGAAAGTGATAAAGGAAAGTACAAGAAAAGTATAGAGAGCATAAACAACTAGTATGCTACTTAATAAATGAGATGATGCAAAGGAAAAACAACAATGAGTAATATCACCTTTGTAGCTACAAGCACTCAAGGCAAGTAGTGAAAGGAAAAAGCTTGAGAGTCTTCAATGGTGACATTGTTGCAATGAGAGTGTGATGTAGGAATCTAAACCAGAAACTTGTAGCCAAGGATTAGTATGAAGACTCTAGAATGAGCTTAGAAAGTGAGAATGAGAAAGAGAGGGTGGAGAGAGTGAAGAGATTCAAGGAGTGAAATCATATGAGTTGATGGATTTGAACTAGCAAAAAGGGAGGTAAAAGACCCATTTTTCATTAGTCAAGGAAGTGGGAGATGTCAAGACAACACTGTAGAATGTGGATGTCCATATGGTGTGCACACATCCCCAACAAAGATTCCTCCATCAACATGAAAAATGTAGCCAGGTGGAATGAGTGAGGTGGTGGCAGTGAAATTGCATCATCAAGTTTACATTTTCTAAGGTAGGGGAAATTAAATGGGGAATTTTCCTAGGGGTGCAAATTCACTCCATTATGTTGTGAAAATTTGTCTCAACCTTGAAATTATATAAGATTTATTATTGATAGGATGTATATATATTTATATATATATATATATATATTTCCTAGTTACACCAATAGGTGTATACAATGGCAACAAAGAGAAAAATGTGAGTGTGTTAACTTTTTCAGGAAACTCCTAAAATGGCTGACATACATTAAGTACTGATATATTATAAATCTGGACCATTCATTATTAGGTTTTAGATCTAATGGTGGATTTTTTTTTGGCCTGTCTTTCCCTAGAATATAACCCTAATTTATGAGGGCATTGTATTATAGTTGTGGTGGAGAGATAGTGATATATTTTGAGAGTCTGATAGTGGTCGGGTTGTCTCTTGATCTTTGGTGGTGATACTCCTGTGAGAAGCTTTCTTTGCAAGTATATTGTAATCTTTGTAATTTTTGAATAATATATTGGGTGGCTTTTGGAGTGTGGGGTTTTTCTCCTGAAAGGGTTTTCCCCACATAAATCACTATCATCGTATGCATGATATTTAAATGTTTATTCTATTTAAGTTGCTATAATTATTAAATATTTGTAAAATATTTACATTATTCTCCTCTCAAGATTAGTGTAGGAAGTTGCTCTACTACCTTAGCTCCCTTACAAGTGGTATCAGAGCTTGATCACCTTTGGTTTCAGTTGTGGGTTGTTGGGTTTTTTGAACTAATCCAAATTTGAGTGGGAGCTTGTGCAAAAGACACTTTGTTAAATTGTTGCATGAATTTTAGATGGCAAGTTCATCAGGGAGAATAGAGGTGGAGAAATTTTCTTCAAATAATTTTGAGATGTGGAAGCTAAAGATGGAGGATCTGTTGATAGATCAAGATATGTGGGATCTTGTTGATGAGAATATTTCAAGGCCTACAAATCCAACTTAGGATGCTCAATATGATGTTATGGACCATAAATCCAAGGGTCTAATTAGATTGTGCTTAGTAGACTATATTTTAATTAATGTCCATGAGGAGAGCTTTGCACAGAAACTGTGGAAGAAGTTTGGTGAGATGTATTAATTAGGCCAAATCTTTAGTGAACAAGATTTTCTCGAGGAATAAGTTGTATTCCTTGAGAATGGAATAGGGTGGATGAATCACATATGACCTAGAATCATTCAAAATGTTGGTGGCTCAATTGGCATCAGTTGGTGTCAAAATGGATGAGGAGGATAAATGTCAAATCTTGCTTTGTTCTTTGCCTGATTCATGGGATTCTCTTGTTATGGCTATTGGGAGTACTTCTGTTATATTGAAGAATGAAGATGTGGTGGGTTATTTTCCTTCTTAAGATATGAGGAGGAAGGTATCCATCACTGCCAAGGAGGCTCTAAATGTTCATATAAAACATAAGGAAAATGGAAAGAAGAATGAGAAGCGTGACATATCCAAGTCCAAGGGGAGATCTAAATCTCCTGGAAAGTCCAAATTTATTTTTTGGAACTACGGTAAGCCTAGACATGTTCATAAGGAATGCAAAGAAGAAAATAATAAGAAAAAGAAGAAATTTGATTATGATTATGAATTTGAGAAGGAAGATGGTGACACATTCATTGCAGCTATGGAAACTCATGTAGGTAATGATGCATTGTTAATTGAATCAAGTGCATATTTCCATATGAAATTTAATAGAGATTGGTTTTCAGAATATGAAGAATTTTATGGAGGTAAGGTGTACTTGGTGATGATTCTCATTTAGACATTGTTGGTTTTGGTAAAGTTAAAATCATATTTCTTGATGGTAGAATAAAAATGATTAATGGAGTGTTGTGTATCCTTGGATTAGCACAAAAAAATTTATCTGTGAGAAAACTAATAGATGAAGGTGTGCAGGTAGTATTTTTTGATGCAGGATGTAAGATGGTTAGAGGTGCTATGTGATTGCTAGAGGTGCCAGATGTGGGACATTGTATAAGCTTGATGTGCATTGTTGAGTGCAATAGTACTTCTGTGAAAAGAATGTATGTGGAAGAAGTGAGGGTTTCACCTTCAGTAGATGGTCATGGATTTTGGGCACCCAAGGGTGCTCTTTCTTCTAAATCAAAGTTTCCTGCAGAGAAAACTATGTTATGGCACTAGAGACTTGGCCACATTGGGGAAAAGGGTCTAAGGACCTGAAAAATAGAAACCTTGTTGAAGGTTTGTCTGATTGTAATCTTGGATTTGATTTTTGTGAGCATTGCATTTATGGGGAAAAAAACCACGTTCAGTTTTATCTGAGTTCTCATAATTCTTGTGGTGTATTGGATCTTATTCATTCTAATGTATTTGGTCCTATATATGTTCCTTTGATTGGTAAATCCACATATTATGTTTCATTTATTGATGATTATAGTAGGACATGGGTATATTTTCTAAAGAGTAAATCTAAGGTTTTAGTTGATTTAAAGAATTTAAAGCAATGGTTGAGTTACATACTGGAAATAAAATAAAATGTTTAAGGACTGATAATGGAGATGAATTTTTCTCTAATGATTTTGATAGATTCTATAAAGATTGTGGTATTCATAGAAAAAAGACAACTCTATATTCTCCACAAAAAAATGGAGTTGCAGAAAGAATAAACAGGACACTAATGGAGAAGGCTAGGAGTATGTTGAGTGGATTTCCCTTGATATTCATGGTTATATAGATTCAAATTGGGGAGGTGATGTTGATAGCAGAAAATCCACTAGTTCTTATGTGTTTACTTTATTTGGTGGTGCAATTAGTTTAATGAGTAAGTGATAGGCTATAGTTGCTTTGTCCACTATTGAAGCAGAGTATATGGAAGATACTCATTCTTGTAAAGAATCCATTTGGCTTAAGAGACCTTGTTCAAATATTGGAATAAAACAAAGTGTAGTGACAATTTATTACAAAAGTTAGAGTGTGATATGTCTAGCGAAGAACCCGACATTTCATGCCAAGACCAAGCACATTGATGTACAATATCATTTTGTTAGAGATATGGTCAAATATGGCAGGGTGAAGCTAGTTAAGGTAGAGACTTTGATGAATGTTGTCAATTGTTTAACTAAGCCTGTGAGCACATAGAAGTTAAGATGGTGTTCAGAGACTATGGGCCTTTCTACCCCTAGCAATTAAAGAGATGATTTTTACACCCTCACGTTGCTCTTGCAAGGTGTTCGACAGGTGGGAGATTTGTTGGGGAAATGTGTCTCAAACTTGCAATTATATAAGGTTTATTGTTGATAGGATGTATATATATTTATATATATTTCATAGTTACACTAATAGGTGTATACAATGGCAGCAAAGAGAAAAATGTGTGTGTTATATTTTTCAGGAAACTCCTAAAATGGATAGCATACATTAAAAAATGATATATTGTGAATATGGATTGTTCATTATTAGGTTTTAGATCTAATGGTGGATATTTTGTTGGCTTGTCTTGCCCTATTATTTAACCCTATTTTATGAAGGAATTGTATTATGACTTTGGTAGAGATACAGTGATGTTTGTGATTTCTAAATGATATATTGAGTGGCTTTTGGAGTGTGGATATTTTCAATGTGTCGTGGTATGCATGATATTTATGTGTATTCTATTTAAGTTTATGTAATTGTTAAAGATCTATAAATTTTTTGCATTATTCTCCTCTCAAGATTAGTGTAGGAAGTTGTTCTACTACCTTAGCTTCCTTACACATTACAGGATAGTCTACATAATTCATATTTTTGTAATTGAGGTTGGTTCCTCATATCTAAGTTTTTGCTTAGTGCTTGAGTTAGGGTATTGGTTTCTCCTATAGGCTGGTTCCTGCAAATTAAAATTGAAGGGGATTGGTGTATTCCTTTAACGTTGAAATTCTTATGGGTTGATGTCTACAAAAAAAATCTAAGTTTTATATTATTTTGTGAGGCTAGATTTGGATAGTATCTTCAAGCAACTTTGCTCACCATGGTTTTTTCCATCCTAGGTTTTCATGTAAATTTGGTGTTCTTTGTGTGGATTTGTGCATTTTTGTTGCTTAATTGCTTCATCTTCGGTAATTGCTTCTTTAATGCTTTGGGGTTCATGTTTGAAGAAGTTATTAATGGTAATTACCATTGAACTAAATTGAAATTGGTATATATTGATTCATCCCCTCTCTTAGTATATTGTGTTCCCTTCAATTGGTATCAAAGTTGAGTTCCTTAGAAGAAGCCTAATAGCTTGAGGTAAAATTAGGATGGCACACTCTATGGCTCAAGAATGTTTGTCTTCAAATAAGGCAACATTTTTTGATGGATCCAATTATTCTTTTTGGAGTGTAAGGATAGAAGCATATTTGATGGCCCTAGGGTTTGAGTTTTGGCAATCAATTGTGGATGGTTATGAGATTATTGATAGTCCCACAAGAGATCAAGTTATAAAGAAGGCTTGTGAGAATAATTCCAAGGAAAGAAATGAAATTCAATGTGGTTTATCTAACTTTGAGTTTGTGAATATTATGCATTGCAGGATAGTGAAGGAAGTGTGGGTTAAGTTACACAACATTTATGAAGGAGATGATAAGGTCAAAGAAGAAAATATTTAGACCTACCAAGGTCATTTTAAAAGTTTGAAAATGAAAGAAGAGGAAAATGTTGCTGCATGCCTGCTTTGCATAGATTAAGGTCTCAACTCCATTAGAGGTCTTGGTGAAGAAAAAAAAGTAGATATAATTGTGAAAAGGTACTTAGATCCCTTCCCTAAAGGCTTGATGCCAATTTTTCTACAATTGAAGAAGTTACAGATTTGAATTCACTAACTATGGATGAGTTTCAAGGAATTTTGATTGCCTATGAGATAAGGATTGATAGTAACAAATCTGCAAGGAAAGAGATGGAATTCAAAGTGTCTAGCAAGCAAGATTATATAGATTTAAAAGATGAGTTAGATTCAAAGGAAGAAAACTTTGTTAGAAAGTTTTAGAGGGGTTATGAAAAGTATAAGGGTAAGTTTCCCTTCAATTTTTTTAATTCTCGTAAAATTGGGCACATTGCTTCAAAGTACAAACTGAGAATTGGAAACAAGAAGAAGAATGGTTTATATGTTGAGGAAACAGGTTAGTCATCTAATGAGTATGAGCATTCAAATCTTTGAAAATGAAAAGGATTTATTCATGGCATTGGAATCTACAAATGGTAATGTTGCAAATATGTTTTCTGAAAATGAAGGAGATGCAAAATAATATCTTGAAGAAGAGATTCATTGTGCTCACAAAGTGATCAAGAATCTTAAGAAGAGAATTACAAATGACATCAAAGCTAAAGATGAAATATTACAAATTGTAATAAATTAGATAAGATGATTAGAGATTTGAAAGTCTAGGTAGAAGAAGGAAGAAGGATACAAGATGTTTTCACTAATAAAATAAAGACATCTTGAGAAAAGGATTGTGAAAATATTGAAGTGGAAGTGGTATCCCTAGGGAATGATTTGGAGAAAGCAAATAGCATATGAGAAAAAATATAAAGTTTGAAAAGAGTATTGAGATATTAGATGAGATTATTTGCAATCAAAGAGCATCACATATCAAGATTGATATTGGATTTAAGGAAAAATAGATCAGTAAGTTTACTAAGGACTCTATAAAGAAAAGTACAAAATATCTGGATGAGCATGGTTCCAAAATTTTAGGATCTGATTAGTCCAAGGTTACTGAGGATAGGAAGGAAGAAGATGAGAGGTTCATCTATGTTCAGAAATAGGAGAGAAGGTCAAGAAGACAATCATACAATACCAAGTTTAATCATTCTTTTTCTAGTTACTATTTTAATTGCAATCATTGTGGACATAAGGAATTGGATTATAAAAGGTTTCCTACAATGAAAAAAATTGTGAGAAGAAATGCATTTAATCCTTTCGTTGATTTCGATATCATGTGTTACAAGTGAAATAATTTTGGACATACTGCAATACATTGTAGAAGTAATTTTATGAAGAGTTTTGGATTGGATAAAATAGAAAATACTTTTTATAATTAGAGTAATAAGTCTAAAAAGGTTTGGAATAGAAAGAAAGAGGAACAAAATTTTGAAAAGTCAATAATTCATCATATTGCATCTCATGATCAATTTGAGATATGTGTCAAATCCGGAGACGACGACTACATTGTTGCATTTGGTATGGAAGAATATGAAACCATAATCAGTGAGCCTATTATGGACAGTTGTGGCATAAGAGACTTGTGATGATATTATTGAGATCAAAGAGATAGAACTCTTGTCGAGAAAGAAGGATAAAAAATAGACTTGATATAAAAAGGAAGAATATTTCTTAGGGAAAATATGAGAGAGAGAGAGATATATTTCTTCTATTTGATGTTATAGAGGAAGCATAGGTTGAGAGGAAGTGTTTAATCCCTACCACAAGAAGGCTTGGTGGTCTTGTGGAATTTTTTCATATGGGTAATGACATAGGGGGGAGATAGAACCTAAGATGAAAGAGGAGTGAATTCAAAGGAACCTAGAATGCTATAACTTTCAAATAAGTTATTTTCCTTTTCCATTGATGTCAAAGGGTGGGAAATGAACCTAAAATTCTATCTCACATTTAGTTCAAATGATTAGAAGCTTCAATTGTATCACATATTGGAAGTTTTAGAGTTTCAGATAGGCTTGGTTTGTGTTGATGTGCTAGCAACATTTTGTTGTTTTACATCAATAATAAAGGGGGATATTGTTGAACATATAACATCATTAATGTCAAAGGTATGATGTAAAATATGTGATGTAAAATATGTGACAATGGTATGTTGGCTAAAGGGTCAGTAGATTAGTGAGAATTAAATGCAATTACTTTTGTCATATCATGTCTGAGCATTTGAGTTCTCAAAGTACTATGACAAATTGTGTGATCAATTGTAGAATTTTAAAATAAAATATTATAATTATTAAGAATGTTTCAATATCATCTTGTAGTCGTTGGAGATGGTTTGGAAGTTTGTGAAAAAAAAAATTGGTTTGTTGTTTAGATGTAAAATGTGTACTATCATTGTGTTTTCCTCTGCATTCTACCACACGTGAATGATATGGCTTGTGGTTTGGAACTAAAATAAGGTTATTCATGATATATCAAATGCTAGTGTTTCATAGGTTGTATGTCAATGGAAAATAAGTTAGAAGTGATAGAGTACAGTTTGTGTTTGTTGCTTTATTGTGCATGATGTTTGAGTGTTTGCACCAATAAAGGGAAGCATGCGGAAACTAGAGGAAGCATGTGAAGATAATATAGGACCAATTTAAGTTCATGGAAGAAAGCACATAATGCATTTGATTAAGGACCATGTTGACTACATGTTTCATACCATTTTCAATCAAGGTTCAACCTTGGTCAACATGGATAATTATGGATGGAGTTAAAGGACTCTAGGCCAAACCGAGATGTTATTTGTGGCCCTATGATTCTATGTTTGGTAATGCATTGTGCTCATTCTATGGTAGATTAGATCTAGTTGGTGATGCAATCTAAGTTTGGATGGTCTGCATAATTCATATTTTTTATAATTGAGGTTGGTGCCTAACATTTGATTTTTTGCTCAATAATTGAGTTAGGGGATTGGTGTCTCTTGTAGGTTGGTGCCTAAAAATTAGAATTGAAGAGGATTGGTGTCTTCCTTTAAGGTTGAAATTCCTATGGGTTGATTCCTATAAAATAATTGTAATTTTTATATTATTTTTTGAGGATAGATGTGGACCGTAGCTCCAAGCATCTTTTCTCACTATGGTTTTTCATATCTTGGGTTTCCACGTAAATCTAGTGTTCTTTGTGTAGATGTGTTCCTTTATGTTTCTTAATTGCTTCATCTTTAGTAATTTTTTCTTTAATATTTTGGAGTTCATGCTTGAAGAAGTTATTAATGGAAATTAATACTTAATTAAATTGAAATTGACATACACCGATTCACCCCCCTCTCAATATATTGTGTGCCCTTCATAGGACACATTGTATATATAATGTAAATCACCATTTGAATTAGGACAATATCCAATAAAAATTAGTGCTTGTAGGGAAAGGAATTCTCATTATTTTGTAATCATGTGTAGCAAACTACTACAAAATAGCACTAACATACTTTCTCTAATTGAGCCAAAGTCTTCTATGTATTCCCTATTAATTTCATTCCTAGAGTAAATTTTACTACCCCTAATTATTTTCAAGTCAAGTTTACTAGAAATTTGATTTTTAATTTATCTAATCATTTTTCTATTTCTAATAATAAAATTTCATCAACATGTAAGATAATAATTAGTAATATATCATCAATAAATTATGTAAATATATTGATTCTCTTTTCTTCTAAAAAAATTCAACTTCAATGTAAAATAATGAAACTTTTGAAACCACATAGGAGGTAATTATTTCAAACCATGAAATGAGTATTTTAACCTACAAACTAAATTTTGTTTGCCTTTCACCTTAAATCCATCAAATTATTTTATGTAAATTTCTTCTTCAAGTTCCCTATTCTCAAAAAAGAAATTTTATATTTGTTTTCTCTACTTGAGAATAACAAGTAGTAGTAATAGAAATCAAGAAACTAATTAAATAAAATTTAGTGTTTCAAGAGAACTTTTTCAAAACCACTCCCTCTCTCCAAGAATATCCCTTATCCACTAATATAGCTTTGCACCTCTCTAGCTTACCATCTACTCTAAATTTCCTTTTAAACACCCACTTGGAACCAATGGGCTCCCTTCCACTAGAAAAACACACAAGATCCTTGGTGTCACATTTACCCAAGGCCACCATCTCCTCCTACATGAATTCTAGATAAGACTCACTTTCCTTCAAGTAGAGATCCTACATAAGAGAACTTAGTTCATCATCAGTACATGAAAAATAAAATATACACAATAAATTTGGTGGGATATAACTCTCAATTTGGTTTCAATGTCTCATGGATCATGTCAAGGATGTATTAAGGGAACCTTATTATTCATATACATATTCAAACTACTCAAAATATCATTTCAATCCTCTTCTTCCTATGCATCCTTAAATCTAACATTGTATTGTTCAACTTGCCCATTTGCTTGATTCTTAATCTTGGTCCCAAAATACATTAGTTTCCTTTCTTTTCTCCTTCTGTTAAATCCTAAATCAAAAAATACTCTATGCTCCCTAAACTCCATATACTTATAACACATTATTTTTAAGGTTTGATGGTTATAAATTTGGTTACCCTTGACATGTTCACCATATCTAACAAAAAAACATTGATGAGCTTTAAAACATGTATACATGAGATTATTTTCTCTAGGATTATGAACAAATTCCTCATATCCAAATACCTTGAAATCTTAATTGAAATCTTTATATTTGTGCACACCTCATAAGGATTTTTTTCTACAAGTTTTGAAAAATGAGATCTCAAAGTAGGATACAAGATGATTTAGGAAATTTACAATATTTATCAACAATACACTCTACTGACAAAGACATTAAAGCACATTTGATCTATCTTCCACACATTTTTGCACTACCTTTACGAGATCTTCAAATCCAATCACCACACTCACTTCTTGCAACTAATTTGATCTTCCATTTATATCCTCTACAAGATCACAAAATATCAATTAGGTCAACCGAAAAGAAGATAAACAATTATCTCACCAATTTAGCCATAAAAAAATAGTGTGATCCTCTCTAGGAGATAGAGAGGACCAAAAAAAATCTATTTACATCTTCCAATATGATCCCAAACACCACACAAGTAGGCACATATCAACCCAAGTTGGTAACAAGGAAACATGTAGATGAAACGTGTAGCACATTACCATTTGGCCTAAAAACATAATTCCAATTGAATTTACTCAATGTGGTCTTCAATAAGATATTTCAGAACCCAAATCCACCTTAACACATTCTCAAATGTTGGTGCAAACCCTCAAGTACATATCACAAGCAAGACAATAATCTTTGTTAGCCAGACATCTACAAATATCCCAAAAAACTAACTCAACACAATATGGGGCACCAAAGAGATCAACCATTTATGTGAGGATCACAAAGAGACATTCCTTAAACATCCAACAAAACTTCCAAACACTTCTTTCACATAGTCATGCCATAAAAATCCACTGCAAGCTACAAGAAAACAAAATACTTCATTCCAAAAACACAGAATGCACAAAGATGAGATCTAACATTGAAAAAAAATCTTGCAGACCACTTCAACACATGAAATCAAAACTAAGATGCTTCGCATACACTGAGAGAATTTTCACCAAACCACAAGAGAAAAAACATCAATATAGAGAAATATGGAGCATTTTTTTAGACCAATCCAGACAACCCAACAAAATTGCCAATCTTCTACAACAACTAGAAACCTCCTCAACAAGACAAGTGACCTAAAAACATAAGAGTGAAACATATATAGAACACAAACATTTAATCTTGAATTAGAAGACAATATCTTCAATATTGCAGGAATGTGGAGCATTCTCCCAAATAGTTTTCATAGTAACTTCCTCTAGCAGGAACATTTCACCAACTTGTGAAGGCCATAACCATCCTGCAACAACACATACTTTCTCATGAAAAACAAGAGGGAGCATACAACATCTCTCCACCTTCAACATTTCTTCTAATCCTCAACTTAATGCTTCTAATTCCCATCTTAATATATCATTATGATATCATCACTGTCAACAACAACCATAATCCATACAACTTCAATTATCATCAAACAAGGCACAACATCCAACCATGAACATTAGAAACACAAATATACATCAATGACATAAGGAAATAATCTCATAAACATATGCAATAGACTCACCAAATGTTGACATCAATGACAACAAACTCATCAATGACAACCAATGCCAAACATACAACAATATCACCAAGTGTTGAAATCAATGGAAAACAATGCCAACAATCTCCCCCTTTGAAATTGATGGAAAAAATACCTACTCACTCTCCCCATTTGACATCAAGGATAAAGGTCCACACACCTGCACAATAACTCATTCTTAGAATTAAAGGGCCAAAGATCTTCATTTGAAACATCAACACATTCTCCCCCATTGACCAACAACTAGACATCTTCTTCAAACAATTATATTAGCTCCCCCTAATAGTATCAACTAACTACCTACTCCCCCCTGAGAGGTAGTACCCATCAATCTAGGAGAAAATGATATGACATGAATTTCTCCCCTTGGAAAGATGCACCATCTATACATCTAGTTATGAAAAGGAGGGGAAATAACCCACAACTTCTACTGGAGATACTCAAAAGTATCCTTTGAAAGAACCTTAGTGAATATATCTACAATTTGATCCTTGGTAGGTACATACTCCAGTTTAATTTTCTGCTCTATGACCTTCTCCCTTAGAAAGTGATACTAGATAGAAATATGTTTTGTTTCTTGAATGCATCACTAGATTTTTAGAATTATTAATTGCACTAGTATTGTCACACAATAGTGGAATGGGTTCATCATATACCACATTTATACCCTTCAAGGTCTACTTCATCCAAAGCACCTGGGTGCATCAAGATTTTGCAACAATATATTATGGTTTTGATGTGGATAAGGACACTGAGTCCTACTTCTTATTGAAACAAGAGACTAATTTGTCGCCCAAGAAAAATGCACTACCACTAGTACTTCTCTAGTCATCCACACATCTTGTCCAATTAGGTTTGGTATAAGCATTGAAAGAAAAATTATCATCCTTTTTATACCACAAACCATAATCTAGAGTTCCCTTCAAATATTTGAAAATTCTTTTCACTACCTTCTCATGAAATTGCTTAGGATTAGCTTAAAATTTGGAAATCAAACATGTACCACATGCATAATATTAGGTTTAGAAATAGTTAAGTACAATAAAGCTGAAATACTCTTAGTCATGTAAAATTTCCACATAAACTCATATAACTGATCTTTACATACACCAACTGGTGCAAGTACCCAAACACATGTTCTGAAGAATAGATAGGAAACATAACTATCCGTAGAACATTTTCATTTGAAAATTGAGCTTATGGACAACCAAATCACTTGATACTACAAAGTTGCATGCATTGAACATCCTTGAACATGTCCACAAGGCTTCATGAAAAAATATACATTTCTTGAGGAATGTGAAGTATTCCACCAAGCCTCCATCATCACTTTACTCTACCAGGGCACAAGTCAAAACATTATCACTTACAACTTTCAATTTAGAAGGTACATAAAATTTATAACTTGGATATGACACCTTCTCAACATGACCTACTTAACTTCTGAACTACAAGACAAAATCTTTCTCTACTAAGAGATGCAGACCAAAATACCATGACTCTACCTTATGAAAGCTTTTAAAATTTATCTTCATGTGTGGTACACCAAACTAGAAGCATATTGAAGCAAGTATACCCACCTTCATGAAATATTTATTTACACCAAAACCTTTAAAAGGTGCATTCAAGCACAATAGATCTGCACACCAAAGAGTTAGATCCAATTCTTGAAATCTTCAGCATCATGTCCTTTTCAGGGGAGCTAAAATCTTTGCAAATGAAATCCCCCCCTGATATAATGCTCTATCTCAGTTTGTCTTATGGTTTTGTGTAGAATGCACAAGTGTAGGATTATCCTTCTTATTTTATTGACCTTGTTCTTCCTTCCAAACCTCTTCATTACCCTTATTTTGTTGATTAAGATTTTTATCCTTCTTCTGGTTTTGAACTAGTGGCTTCACAAAACCACTCCTATACCAACCAAATTTATGTCCCATCTTATTTCATTTGTAGCACACAATGATGTTCTCTAGAACAAAGTTGTTCCTCTCTATCTTATATTTGCACTCATCTGCCTTATAACCAAAATTGTTGCAAGCATAGCAATATCCATGAAATGAAATAATGCCATTTCTTTGAGACAAAAATCCTCTTCTACCCATGTTATCATTCCTTCTTTGTCTAGATCCACAATCAATAGCCTTATGCCCAAATATATTGCAAGAAAAATAATGACCTTAAAAAGATTGATTGACCTTGGTATGGGCATGTTGTCTTGCAAGTGGAGGACGTCTAAAACCCTTTTGTTTCCTGGTGGGAATGAATCCACCTTATTTCTTGCTATCATGTTCTATTTTGCATCTCTAGAGGCATTCTTCTTAGAATCTTTAGTGCAATATTTCTCCTCCTTTGTCTTAGATTTTCCTTTAGATTTAGAGTTATCATTGAAGTTATCAAGACTAGACTTTTCTCCTTTGTTAGTTTGTTCTTTTTCTCTTTCTAAATCATTTTTCAGAGATGTACAATCTCCTCCTCAAGTTTTAGGCATATAACTGCTTTTTCATTGAGCTTGGCAGTCAAATAATCTTCAATCATCTTTCTTTCTTCAGCCTTAATTTTCAAATCAGAGATGACATCTTCTACCTCCTTTAGCTTAATTTCACATTCTTTACCTCCTTCAATTTGATATTTTAATTTTCCAACTTTTTCTTTTGATTTTCTAGCTTGTGCTTTCAATTTGACAATTGCATCTTTTGATCTTTCAAGCTTGATCTCATATCTTTGATTTAGTGCTCTTGCATCATCTAGATTTGCAAGTGCAGACCAGATCTCTCCTTCATAATCTACTTCACGATCATCTAGATTAAGGTCCCAACATTCAGGTTCTATTGACTCTATAAATAATTTTGGAGAAAACACATGCTTGTCAATCTACATGGAGCTAAACTTCTTACATTTTTCAGCATCACCCTTTTTTCATCAACTTCAAGAGCCATAAAAAGGATTTCATCATTTGAATCATTCTCCTCATCTTTAGAGGAATAACTAATCTCTTTAAAATAGAATCCTATTTTAACATTATCTCTCTTTTTTTACCATCGTCTAATTATTTATAATGACATTTAGATGCAAAATGACCAATCCTTCCACAATTGAAACACTTGAAAGGTAAATTACCTTTGTATTTACCATTTCCTTTCTTCAATATTCTTAAAAAGTTTACTTCAACCTCATCAAAGTCATCATTTTGATCAAAATATTCATCTTCTATTTTTTTGTTGGCTTTGAATGTTGCTTCCTTCTTTGGAAATCTTTGTAAAATTCTCTCATTTCAAATGATGTGAGAGAAACAAACATTTCATCTACTGAATACTAATCCAAGTCCTTAGACTCTTCAATGGTAGACACCTTAGGACTATAAGCTTTAGGGATAGATCTTAAAACCTTCTTCACAATCTCATCTTCTTTTACTTCTCCAGCAAGACCTATGATGCATGTAACTACTTCATGCACCTAGATCATACAACTTGCAATGTCTTCATCCTCTATCATCCTTTAGATCTCAAATCTACTCTTTAAAATCTGCATCTTTTCTTCCTTTACTTTATTGTCTCCTTCATAGATGCTTCTAAGTTCTCCTAGAAATCTTTAGCAGAATTGCAATTCATCACCTTGAAAATTTTAGAATCACTAATTCCACATAGAATAGATTTCTTATCCTTAGCATTGTTCTCATACAACTAAATCTTAGCTAGATATAGGAGTAGCATGTGTAGTAGAACCATCTTTTATAAATTACCAGCCACCAAACCCTAGAGTGTTTACATGAACTTCCATTCTCAATATCCAAAAGGTATAATTTTTCCCATCAAACCTAGGACCTTTGAAATCTCCATCATGTGCCATCCCAAAACTTTTCCTCAAGTAGTTAAACTTCTTCAAAGGAACTTGGATTTGATACCAATTTTTGAACACACTTAAAGCATGAGAGGGTGAATTGGTCTTTTCAAAACTTAAAACCTTCAACCCAATGCAAACTCAAACTTCTTAACCAGATTAGAAACCACCAAACATATTAGCAACAAGGAGAGGTATAGCAATTAAGTTCCTTAACAAGGTCAACAACCCTCAGTAATGAAAGATGCAAAAAATCAACTTAGCAACAATGAAAGATGAAACAAAGAACACACACACAAGATAACACCATATTTAATTGGAAAACCAATGAGGGAAAAACCATGATGAGAGTTAACTTACAATAAATGAAGCTCACTACTTACAAAAGTTAAAAACAAGGCTCACTACCAAAAGACTTTCAAACTAAGGTGCACAACCATAGGGAAAGATACAAGGGACTTGCAGTACTAAAGCACACAACTCCAGGGAAAGATACAAAGGACTTGATGAGACACACTATCTCATAGCAAGATACAAGATGATTTAGAAAATTTACAACAGTTGTCAACAATACACTTTTTTGATTGAGGCATTAAAGCACATATGATCTATCTTCCACACACTTTCACACTACCTTTGCAAAATCTTCAAATCCAATTGCCACACTCACTTCTTGTAATGGATTTTATATTCCATTTATATCTTCCACAAGATCATAAGGCATCAATTAGGTACACCAAAAAGAAGATAAACAATGATATCACCAAGCTAGCCACAAAAACATAGTGCGGTCCTATCTAAGAGATAGAGAGGACCAAAAAAATCTTAATACATATTCCATTGTGATCCCAAACACCACACACGTAAGTGCACATCAACCCAAGTTGAAAAAAGGAGACATGTAGATGAAACGTGTAACACATAACCAATTGGCCCAAAAACATACTTCCAATTGAATTCACTCAATACAGTCCTCAAAAAGATAGGCCAAGACACAAATACACCTTAACAAATTCTCAAATGTTGGTGCAAACCCTCAAGCACATAGCGCAAGTAATACAACAAGTTCTATCATCCAAACATCCACAAAAATACCACAAAACCAACTCAACACAATATGTGACACCAAAGAGATCAAAAAATAATGTGCAGATCATAGAGAGATCTTCCTTGAAAATCCAAAAATAGTTCCAAGTATTTATTTCACACAGTCATGCCACAAAATCCACCGCATGCTACACAAAAATATAATACTTCATTCTAGAAACACATAATGCACAAACATGAGATTTAAGATTAATAGAACTTGCAATCCACTTCAACCCATGAAATCAAAACTAAGACACTACACAAACATTGAGAGCACATTCACCAAATTGTAGGAGAAAAACATCAATGCAAAGAAATGTGGATCATTTTCTAGACCATTCCAGACAACCAACAAAACTTCCAACCTTCTACAACAATGAAAAACCTCCTCGATAACACATGTGATCTAAAAAGATAGGAGTGTAACATCCGAAAAACACAAACAATGAATCCCAAACTACAAGACGATATCTTCAACAATGGTGGAATGCAGAGCATTCTCCTAAATAGTTTTCACAACAACTTCCTATAGCAGGAACATTTCACCAACTTGTAGAGGAAAAAACCATCTTGCAACAACACATACTTCCTTAAGAACCATAGGAGAGAGCATAGAAAATATTGGAGACCTACAACAACATATCTCCACCTTCAGCATTACTTATAATCCTCATCTTAAATCTTCTAATCCTCATCTTAATATATCATTATGATATCATCACTGCTAATAGCAACTATGCTCCATACAACTTCAAATGTCATTAGAAAAGGCACAACATCTAACCATGAATGTCAAAAACACCAATATAAATCAATGAAATAAGGCAATAATATTACCAAGTGTTGACAACCAATGCCAACAAACAATATCACAAGCATATACAATAGTGTCACCAAATGTTGACATCAATGAAAACCAATTCCAAACATACAACAATCTCACCATATGTTGACATCAATGAAAACCAATGCCAACAATCTCCCCCTTTGGTATTGATGGTAACACACACCTACTCACTCCCCCCCTTTGACATTAAGGACAAAGGGCCAAACACACTTGCACAACAACTCATTCTCAAACTTAAAGGGACAAAGATCTTCAATTGGAACAATAGAAAATTCTCACCCTTTAACCAACAACTACACATATTCTTCAAACAATAATACCAGCTCCCCCTGACAGGAACGACCAACTATCTACTCCCCCTAAGAGATAACACCCATTAATCTAGGAGAAAATGATATGACATGAATTTGTCTCCCTAGAAAGATGCACCATCTATGCATCTAGTTAGAACAAGGAGGGGAAATAACCCCAAACTTAGGCTACCAAAGATACTCAAAAGTATCCTTTGTAAGCACCTTATAGAAGATATTTGCAATATGATCCTTGGTAGGAACTCCCTGCTCTACAAATTTCTCCCTTAGAAAGTGATACCAGATAAAAATATGTTTCATTCTTGAATGCATCATCGGATTTCTGGAAATATTAATTGCACTATTATTATCACAAAATATTGCAATGAGTTCATCATATACCACTTTTATATCCTTGAAGGTCTACTTCATCCAAAGCACCTAGGTATATATTCATCTGATTTTTTGGATAAGGACATTGAGTCCAACTTCTTACTAAACCAAGAGACTAATTTGTCTCTCAAGAAAAATGAACTTCTACTAGCACTTATTCGATCATCCACACATCCCACCCAATCAAAATTCGTATAAGAATTCAAATAAAAATGATATCTAAAAACCATAATCTAGACTTCCATACAAATATCTGAAAACTATTTTCACTATCTTGTCATGAGATTGCTTAAGATTAGATTGAAATCTGACAACCAAACATACTACATGCATAATATCAAGTCTATAAGTAGTAAAATACAATAAACCTAAAATAATCTTAGTCATGTAAAATGTCCACATAAACTCATATAACTAGAATATGTACATACACCAACTAGTGCACGTATTGAAATATATGTCTAAAGAATAGATAGGAAATAGAACTATCTAAAGAACACTATCATTTAAAAATTGAGCTTGTCGACCACCAAATCACCTAATACTGCAAAGTTGCATACATTGAACATCCATGAACATGTCCACAAGGCTTCATGGGCAAATATACATTTCCTAAGGAATGCTAAGCATTCCATCAAGCCTTCATCATCACTTTACTCTATCAGAGCATAGGATGGAACACTGCCACTTACAACTTTCACTTTAGAAGGTGTAGAAACTTGAAAATTTGGATATGAAACCTTCTCAACATGACCTAATTAAATTTTGAATCACAAGACAAAATATTTCTATATGGAGAGATGTAGACTAAAATACGATGACTTTTCCTTAGCAAAGCTTTTGAAGCTTATCTTAATGTGTAGTACACCAAATTGGAAGACATACTAGAAGCATTTTGGAGCAAGTGCAGACACCTTTATGAAACATTTTTTTTCACTAAAACCTTCAAAATTTTCGTTCATGCACAACAAATATACACACCAAAGAGTCAAATCCAATTCCTTTTCCCTACTTAAATATTTAACATCATATACTTTTCAAGGGGCTAAAATCTTTACAAAGGAAATCTCCCCCTGAGATAATGCTCTATCTTAATTTGTCTTAAGGTCTTTTCCAAAATGCATAAGTATAGAATAATCCTTCTTATTTTCTTGACCTTGTTCTTCCTTCTAAACCTCTTCATTACCCTTCTTTTATTGATTAAGAGTTTCATCTTCATTCCAAAAACATATAATGCACAAAAATGAGATGTAACATTAATAGAACAACTTGCAAACCACTTCAACACATGAAATCGGGATTGAGACACTACAAAGACACTGAGAGTAGGCTCACCAAACTACAAGAGTTAGTCATGGAAACTAAAAATGATTAAATTCTAATTTTTTGCAACATAGTTATAAATGACTAAATAAATGACTAATTTGATCGTCAGATAAAAAACACAACTAAATAATTAGTGTAGATGTGGAAAAATGTAAAGAAACTACAATTAAATACACCTCTTAATGAAACATTGTATCAGAATTAAGCATGAATTAAACTAATTTAAAACAAAGAAAATCCTGAAAGCATCCCATTGTCTCCTATCTCCAAAGATTTATCAAATTACATAAGCTCTCATATTTGTAAGCACCGTAACTGTTTAAAATGCCTATCTAGAGAATGGAATGGATCCTAAATGTTGTGATGTGATGATTTCTAATGAATTCTAGATGATATTAAGCTACTATAAATGAAGCCTGATGGATGAAAGCTACAGTAAAAAGAAACTATGCTGCCGTGATATGAAATCTACTGATGCCATGATGCTATGATGATACTAAAATGCTAATGCTAAATGATTTCTTGATTGCTTGAGTACTAATTCCTACAGAGTAAGTTTGTATAAAAGATGATTTCTCAGATTTTCTCAGATTTTCTCGGATCATTTTGATGCTTCAGAAGGTTGTATATATAGATTTTCGGCAACACATTTGTGCAGGGGTAACACAACAGAGGCTCATATTTAATATAGAGATTTTGAATGGTATGAGATGAGAAGGTGGAGCTGATCGTGGAGGATTGTTCCTCCCCACGAAAACACCAGGAAAGATTTGAGGCAGAAGATTGAGAGGATTTCCTGCAGGTTTGTCTCTGAGACTCTTCCCGTGAATGCCAGTTGAATTAATTAGATTTAAAAAATCTAATTTTATTGGTGAGTGTATAGAGGGATTTGATTTATGCATAATTTAAATATTTTTAGTTTATTTAAATTAGCAAAAAGAGGGATAAATAATTTAATAAAACAAACTCTAGAAGTTGTTTATTAAATTAAAATAGAAGAAAATGATAATTAAATTAAAGATTTTAGGATATCTTTATTTAATTAAGAAGAAATGTAATGAGATAATTAAATAAAATTAACTATTGAAGTTGTGTATTAAATTTAAGATAGAATTGATGGATAAAGTATAGAAGAAATAATAATGATAATAATTAAATAAAAGAAAGTATTTAATTTTGTTTATTTAATTAAGAGGAAAATATTATGATAAAATAGAAGAATTAATAGTGAAATAAATATTTCTATTTATTTACTAAGTAGATGAATTAAGATTAATTAATCAAATAAGTCGTATTTAATTAATTAGATTCTCCAGACCATTTTTAGGTGTCTACAATTAGTCAAACAAATAAAAATGACTATAAAGTTAGTCACAAAAATAAAAATTTGAAGTCCATTTATTCGGGTGCTCCCAATTTCCCTCTTCCCCACCATTTAAAAATGTCATTACAATAAAAATTAATACATAAAACAATTGGAATATTTGAAACTGTGAAAAAATTCCCCGCCTTTTTCCTTTGAAAGGAGGGTTTCTCCTCACCACTCCAAGGAGCAGAGAACAACACCACACAAAACCAGATCCAAGCATTGAAGGAAACCTGTAGCTATTTCCTAGAAGTCATTTGATGCTCGTTGATCAGCTTGTCTTGTGGTAGAGGTAAAATTGTGCTTTGAGTTTTGAATTTTCCATTTGGGGTTTGAGGCAGAAGGAAATAAATTGATTGTGATAAACTCAAATTTTTCGGTTTATCTTATGAGTGCTTATTTAGATGGGTGAGGATTGTTTCTTGTGCTAAAAATATTTTTATTTTTCAATGTTGAAATTACATAGTTGAACTTACATAGTTGACTGAAAGGGCAGAGGTTGTCCTCTTCAAATGGAATAAGGAGATTCAGAAGTGGAAGATCAGTCCCATCTATAAGTTTCATGTGTAGTTACATTGTATGGAATTATTTTTCTTGGTTATTACTCAAATTTAAAGTGTTGATTATTTGGTAAAATTCATGTTTTAATAGAGGGTTTAGAGGCTTTATCTCACAATTCAGGTTTCTTGTGCCATTGTATTGCAAAACTATGATGTCTTTGATGTCTCCACAAAGTTTTGAGCTTACAGTGATATGATATTGGTGACCTTATCAAAAAATATGAATTGATTGAACCATTGTAGTGGGATGTTTCCTTTGCACTTTTAGGAACTTTATAAATATACCAAAGCCCAAATTAGTTGAGTCTCTTTTGTTTGCAAATGTGATGTAACTAGTAAGTTTTGGATTGCAATGGTTCACATCATGGTTCAATAGCAATGGCCTTTTCCCAAAACCCATATATCTTTTGAGTCTCTAATAATGTGAAGGTTCTTAAAAAGTTTTGACCTTACAATGGTCTAATAATGGATACCCTAAATTCCACTTTGCTATCTCTAGACTTTTTCAGCTTAACGATATTGAGGCTGAGGCTAAGACTTTGTTCCAGAAGGCAGACTAGTTCGCTCACTTTCTTAAATTTGATGTTACCTATGTTGTGTTGATTTGTTTTCACTTCCTTTTTTGTCTATAATTTAATAAATATTATGTATTTAATGCATAATTCATCAGATACTAAAGATAACATTCTAAGAGCCCAAATGGGGTTTATATTTTGCAATGAATTTTTATGTTTTCAATGGGGTTTATATTTTGCAATGAATGTTTATGTTTTCATTTAATTCATCTGGCATACACTGCCACCAAAAGAATATAAATGATAGCAATATTTCAATCTTAAGTAATCCTCTAAGCAATGTAAGCAATACCATGAAACCCTCTTGAAGCTACTATTTACAACACTAAACTACTTTCTTCAATCATACCCTTGAGATGATGGTCACCTTGCTCACTTTTAGAGTACTATTTTTGTCACAAAAAGATAAGGGACTAAAACTATATCTTCACTCATCACTGCCTTCCTTTGAAAAATGACACTGCAACCTTTCCTTCTGCATTTGATGCAATGTTAGCTAAAACCTTTTGAGGTTACTATTGCTCAATCTATCCCTTAAGGACTTTCATGTTTTTCCTCTTGACCAAGCATCTCCAAGTGTTATCCCACTGTCCTTTGACAAAAACCACTCACTGCCTTCCTTAACACAGACTTGTACCTATTAAAGATAACACTATAACTGTGTTTTTTTCTATTCACCATCTCTTCATAAATTTAATATTTTCATAAGCTTCCTAATGTAGGGATACTATATGCAAATATTACAAATATTTGAACAAGGTTAGAGGTTGTCCTCCTTAATGTTGTTTTAGGCATGTTATCAATCATAGACCTCTTGTGCATGGTCTACTCATTTTTGACATCAAAAGCTATGTCATAAAAAATTGGAAACCTATGCATAATTCCATGAAACCAATTTTTTATTGTACTTCCTTCAATTAAGGAATTGAAACATATAGGCACCAAAACAAAGAATCCCTATCCTCAAGAATAAGGACATACTTAAATATGTGATTATCACTATAATCTCTTTGTCACTGAAACCTACTTGCATAGTGATTCTCTTGAGAATTTGACCATCACCAATGTCACTAGACAAGGCTCCACCAAAGCTTAAATACTTACAAACCCTAATACAATAGCTTCTTGTCATCACTCCACTATACAACTCACACAAGGAATGTTATCTTTTAAATTTTGGACCATTATCTTTGAAGCAGTGACTAGTGTTAAGGAATGTTATCTTTTGTTACAAGTTGTCATGATCTAGATAAAACAAAAACCTAGAAGAGGTAGCATAGCACATATACACACACAAAATCTATGTCTTTGTCCATCTAACCTAAGAATCTACCTCCTAGGTAAAATCAAAAGTCTAAACCCTGTAAGATTGAAATATTATTTGCCTCTATCCTTTCACTATAGGTTAGCATCATAAATGCTTATCATGAGCACTGCTTACTATTCTTCATTAGCATTGTACCTACAAGATTGCATAATACATGATGATTTATGGCTATGTTCACTGTGTAGACTTTGACCTCATCAAATGGTCAATCACTTGAATGTTTTCAATGGGGTTTATATTTTGCAATGAATGTTTATGTTTTCATTCAATTCATCTAATTCTTTATTCTTCATGGACCTAAATGTTATTTTTTTTTGTGTGACTCCTTTCCAATCAAACCATGTTTATTGAGCAATGGTTCAAATTAATTTTCCTGAAATATGATCAGTGAACTCATCTCAAGGACGATATGGATCTGGTTCTTCATATTGTCAACTTAATGAAGAGGGGCCTTAGGGTCATGATGTTAGAATTTATTGTGAAGCTAATCCAAAGTTTTTATTGGCTTCCGGAGCCCATATTATAGTGCTTGCTCTAGGAAGCCCACATGATCCCCATCAGGTATCTTCTAGTTTTTGTAGTCTCTAAATTTCTCAGAATAAATCGACAACCAATTTGTCTGGGGTCTTAAAGAGTAGGCTCTCATACATGGAGATCAAGAGTGGGACCAAGTAAAACCATTCATAATCATGCTCATATTGTTTTATTGACTGTCTAAGAGCTAAGTATCTAGGACAACATTCTATATTTTTTTGTTGAATTTCTAGACAGAATAATTTTGGGTTTGCAATCCTATTTTTTAGTACACCAGCTAAGTATCCAGGATGCACTGCAGGTACTTTTTCTCACCAAATTGCTCATTTTCCACAAAATTAGATTCTACTGTGTAGTTTAATATTCACTATTTTGATTTTTTCTTTTTTAGAAAAATTAGAATCTAGTTCGTAGGTTGTGCTTGTTGTGCAAATTTGTAAGATGAGTTTTTTGTATTCAGCTATACGGTACTTTCCTTTTTCAATAAAATTTTATGCAATGGAGTTCAGATATTCAAATTCTTGTGTTACCCATGTCTATGTAGCCCTAGATTATTTGGTGTTAGCTCCTTTTCAACGAGGTTTGTGTCTAAAATCCATGGATCTGCTGCAATCAATCACCAAGAGTTGATGTTGTTTGAGCCCTCTTTGTGGCCATCTAATCCCCCAATAGAGCTTCCAATGGTACATAATGTTATCTGCATTTTTCTTTTCTCAATTCAACTTTTTTTTATAATTCATTACTTTTTGACATTGGGATTTGACTTAGCTAATTGAATCTTTATGACTTTTTTTTTTTTCTATAAACAATTTCAATATTATATCATTCTAAAAGAGATGCACTAGGAACACCCAATTAAAATTGACATTTAAATATTAATTTCTCAAATGAATATGTGAAAAAAAACAAATTACTACTTATAGAAATATGAGTTATTGTACTTGATCCCCTAAATAATATTTTGATAATGATGCACTTTCGAATAAGATCCCATGTACAAACTCAAATCATATGGCAGGCTTTTGATGCTCTTGTATATAGGTTGCACTGAGGTGCTAAATGTACATTCTTTTTTTTTTCAATAGTTTTTGTTGCAGTTACTAAGAAATTTATTTATACCTCCTAGATGATTCATTAAATTAACCTTGTTTTCAACTAGAGTATATGTGCCCTATATTTTGCAACCCAAATGTTTCTTTCTAATGGTTTTCCACAATTAGGAAGAAGGTATGTCCTAAAAATTTTGTGCCCGCCCAAAAGTAAGCCTTACAAAGAATGTCTACACCTATGTAAAATACAATAAGCTGCTTCAAAATGTTATGATCCAACACAAGAGAAAGCTATCAAGGGAGACTTGGCTTTTCCATTGACATCTTTATGATTATATACACAACATTTATTCTTCCATAGTTTCAAAATACACATTTATGATAATATTCACACAACAAGAACCTTGAAATGTCAGAAACCTTGTTCTCATTCTCCCTAGGTCACTCCTCAAGAGCTCATATCAGTATTTGTGGAAAAATTTACAATAGCTTATCCACTGATGAGAAGGCCCCCCTCATTTACTAATAGAATAAATTGTCATATGCTCTGCTTGAATGTGTAATGTGATGTAGCATGTTCAATGTCACAAGGTATAGTTTGATAGTAGAATTTGAGACTTGATATCCATAGAATCTAGCTTCTTGCAACACAAAATGTAGAACCAACATCCCAACCAAAGAAAATTATCTTTAATATGCACCATAACCAATGTTTTTCCACATGAATGGTGGAATTGAACTAAATTTTGGGGGTCCCATGAATAGAAAACTTACAGAGACACAAACTACTATGGTAGCCAACAAGGAGAAAACAAATGGATGATACATGGCTACATGATAGCCCATCATCCTTGATACTCTCTTGGAGGAAAATATTGCACACTCACCACATTTCTAAGGAAGCTTAAGTATCATTTGCTAATACAAGTTTGTGTCTAAACCAACTTCCTAAATTGCACTTGCATTCAAGGAAGATGCTTTCAAAAAATTTATTGCTAACTAAGCACTCATGTTATCTCCCATTTTTCATCCAACTAACCGGTTATATGAATGATTATTTCACATTAAGGCATAAGCATATTTGGAAGTGAATTTTTATTAGATATTGTAGTTGCAAGTTCCACTTTGGATCACCAAAGCCTTCACAAAACATTTTGCACAACCACCGCAACATCATACGATTCTTGTTGGGCCTTCATGGTGATGCAAGGAAAGCACCCCGCATCACCGCGAAGGCCCAACAGAAATCATGCGGTGTTGTGATGGTTGTGCAGAAGGCTTTGTGAAGGCTTTGGGGATCCAAAGTGGAACTTGCAACTACAATATCTAATAAAAATCCACTTCCAAATATGCTTTTGATGGATGTTCATATCCTCATCCAAAGCTCCAATTCACACTTAGGTAGGAAAGATGCTTTCAAAGGTTGAGGAGTTGGGATTTACACCCACTGTTTGCATTTTCTTAAAATTTTCTAAGGAATTTAAAAAAAAAACCATTTTGTGCATATCCTTTAATCACAACATTCCATGATATCACATTTCTTTGAGGCATTTTTTGAAATAGTTCTCTTGCCTTATTTATGCTTCCACATTTTCATGTATGTCTAGCAGGGAACTTGTAACTACAACATATGACAAAAAAATCCCTACTATTATGCTTTGATGGATGTCCCTTCTTTATTACTAGATATCTAATGTAGTGCACATTATTATAGTGCAAGCCTATTTTTTACATTGCTTCATTTATCATCACCAATATTCTCCACAAGAACATTGTCCCTATTTAAAATGATGGAAATGGTTAACATCTCTCAGAATAATTTATCTTGCAACAATCTTGGAGATGAATTTATATGCAGTGTGAAGTTTAGAACATACTTGAAGGTTCTTAAAAAATCTAATAGTTGTACCAGGTGCCATGTTTAACAAACCAAATGCAATTGCTAACTTTTTACTATGGTGGCAGATAAATGATTCTTTTTTCTTCTATTCCACAACATTAAGTAAAAGTCTTGAATTTGGAAATATCCTACTACCTTCATTTTCCAAGCCAATTTCTCCAATTTTGCATAGCTCTCCCATGTTTTTGGAGCTCAAATTTCCTAAAGAAAGCTTGAAACCCTAGCATGGTGGTGGTGCATTCTTCTTCCCAACAAAGCTTTCTCTCAAAGTGGCAAAGTGCGAAATGAGGATTTTAGGGTTTCCATTGGAGTTTGTTCATCCTCATACCCTAATTCGAACTGGGCTTTTCACTTATAGTTAATGCCTTAGAATTATTTTTTATGTCTCCAACATTCATAGGTCGACCATTTTCAAGGCTTCATTAAATATTAATTGCATAAGTTTAGGATAGGCATTTAAATGTCTTGCAAGGTCTTTTAAAACTTAGGGTCTATTTTTAATGTTTCAAATGCCTACGCCTTAGGTAAAAGTTCAGAAAGACTTGGTGCCCTTTTAATTGATTTTGGAGAAGGATCAATTAAAATAAGATTGATAAAATCATATATTCCTTGAAGAATAAGCCTTTGCCACTTAGGATTTATTTTATTTTTTCAATTGATTTTAAAGAAATCAATTAGGATATGGATAGGAGATGCATTATATTTTTATGATTTTTTTTAGAAAAATCAAACATTGTAAGTAGAGATATAAGTTGTAATATTTTGCAAAAGATTTCAAAACAATATTTAATTGCAAAATTAGGTCAGATTGAGAGAGTATAAGATCTGCAACTACGTAAAGCAAGGATAAAGCAGATTGTTTTATTCTTTGCTATTTTTAGCAGATTGTTTTTGTTTTCTTCCTTGGGTCGGATTTGAGATTCCTCTTGGAGAGATAAGTTGTTTTATTTTCTTTAAAAGCATATTTAGTCTATTTTTAGAGGCTGGACAGTATGAACATGGAAATAGTGAGTTTTTTTTGCTTTTGTGTAGAATTTTTGGGCAGCTTTGATACCTTTTCCTTGAGCTTTCTTGGGGAGCTCGGATTAGGGTTTTTGGAGAGATTTATCTTGAAGAAGACTTGGCTTTCTTCTTCTTCTCAGTTCAGATGATAGTTTCTTTCCCTTAGCATTTTCGAGCTTGTAAACTTATTTTTGTACTCAGTTTGACAAGTTCACTCTTTCAGTTTTAATAAAGCAGCAGAGTTCTTCCCACTTTTCTTGTCTCAGTTTTGTAATGGCAATCTGATGTCTTTGTGTTTCAAACTTGAATCCTTATATGTCTTTCTATTGTAAATATTTGGTTAAGAATTACATGGTTTTAGGTTGCATGTTGTATTTAGTTCTTTTAGATCTTCATGCAAATCACTGATGAAACATGTGCTAATGAGATTGTGAGGGCTACTGTGATAGAGAAACTATTATGAGTGATTAAGTCAAAAAATTTATAAGTCTGGTGAATCATCTATTATTCGTAAGTTTTAAGTTCAATCATCTTTCTAACTCTTTCCCTCAGAAAATCACTTAGAATAATATTCATCATTCAGAGAACCAGCTCACTCTGGAGATTCTCTTTTTGCATAGATCACCCACATCTGAAAAGAGTTTCCATGTTTCAATAGATAGTTTGATTTTTGCAAATCTGACAAAGGGTGCATATATGATTGATAACAGTTTTTGGCACGCCCGGTGGGACCCTCAAAGTCATTTCAGAGAAATTTTAGTGTCTTTACTTTGTTGTTTGGTGTATGCAGCAGATTTTTTAGCCTTTTGGAGGTTCATTTCAATATACCTGGCGACTCTGATCCTGATTTTGCATGCTAGTGCAGCCTGTGCATGAGAAAAATACATGTAATTAGGAAAATATTTCAGATTAGGTTGCAAGCAACATAAAACTAAATTCCCAATCAACAATAGAGCACAATGAAAACAAGAAGCAAAATAAGATGAAACAACATCACCTAGTCTTCAAGCCTCCATTGATTCAGCTCCATTGGCCTTCTCCATCTTGCTGAAAATGATATAATTGCCCTCAAATTTGAAGTGCAACTATAACCTATGACAAATCCAAGAAAAATATTGAATTAATGTGTGCTCAAGTACTCAAAAGCTCTCAAGCATATTGTGTATAACTCTTGTGTGTTGTGTGTTGTCAAAATGACTTGAAAGAGGGCCTTTTAAAGAATTCCAAATTGAGAATGGATGGCTAGGATTAACAGTTGGTGAAGCCCTAAGATCAATGGCCAAGAATCAATGTCATAAGGAGGATTAAGGTTAGGGCAACATTAGGTCAAAGTTAGGGCAAGCCTTGAAATGAAGGGTTGGGATTTAATTGGAGATAATCAAATCAAGGGTGGAGATAAATAGGTAGTTGGAATAATATAAATTATTTAATTTATGGAGGAATGTTGACTTATGAATTAAACAATGGTTTAATTCATAAATGGGAATGAAACAAAAGACTTGATATTTATAATTATTTTAATTATTTATTTGGTGGGATGGAAAGTGGGCTAAATAAATAAGTTTATTTGATTTAAGGATAAATGATAATGTTATGGAGGAAATAAGGATTGATCAATGACATATTTAAATAAATAAACATAATTTATTTATTTAAATAATCATGGAGGAATGGACATGATTAGATAATTGAATTATGTGAGGGAGAATTGTGGTTTTCATAGAAAAATATGGTTTAGAAGTTGAGGCCATTTTTATGTGTCTACAATACAAACCAGATCAAGTACTGCACCTTTCAAATATCGAGAGTTGTCTCCACCATGAAGAAGAGGCAGAATAGAAAGGAGGCTCTTTGAGACACTTGCAAGATCAAAGTCGACACCTCCTATTTTTTAGCTCTTTGGTTTTATCACCAGGAGTACTGGTTTCAATATCACAAGCACCGCCAATGGCAGCGCCAAGGTAGCACCTGTTCACACCTTTTAATGGAGGCAGCCCATTAGACATCACTCAACATGATGACATCCCAGTTATAGCCCTTAGAAGTCTGCCATACTTCACCGGGGAGGACCTCACTACACTGGTTGAGCATATTTGTGACGTAGCCACCTTATGCTCAGTTCACAACATCACACAAGAGAACGTTGCACTAAGGCTCTTGGTTGTGTCGCTCAAATGGAAGGAATTACAATGGTTCAAAGGTCTCATATCCAACTCAATTGTGGCATGGAATGCATTAGGTAATGGCTTATACCAATATTTTGTTGATAAATCTAATAATTTGTCTCTGTTAGAGAAATTGAGCACCATTCAGAGGGTGCCACGCGAGCACTTGGCTGATTTCAACTACTGATTTCAAAGAACCTAGGACATGATTCTTGCAATGGTAAAACCTTTGCCAGCACATGCTTTTCTGTTTTACTTAAAAGATTTGAATAGTAATATTTCAGTCATGACTCAATCTATGGGTGGGCATACACTCCCTAACGCTTATGACATAGCCATTAGAGCTGAGAATTGTCTCATCCAAGCTGGAGACATAACCCCTCAACCTCCTATGCCTTTGTTTCCAAAAATACAACCACCTACCCCTATTGTTGTACCTTCCTTAGTTGTTGTCCTGCCTGTTCTAGCAATAGGTTATCATTACACAGCCCAAGAAACTGTTGCTCCAACCCAAAACCAAGAATTTCAAGAGATTAAAAGTATACTCAAGACTGTCAGAAATGATCTTGTGAGCATTAAGAAGCAAGTAGGTCATGAACATAAGCCTTATCAAGCCCCCTATTAGAAAAACCAGCCAAATAGGCCTGCTTTTCAAAACGATTTTCAAGCCCAAAGAAGGAATTTTAACCCTAGGCCATTCCATCCATATAATCCAAATGCAGCTAGTTCATCAAAGGAACTTGTGCCCCAAAATAATGTTGCCTAGGATTGCGATTGGCGTTATCCATGCAGTCAGCCCCATAACCAATTAGCATGTGCTAATGGAATGAGAAATCAGGCGTTGATGGTTCAAAATAACTATGTTGGTTTGGAAAATATTGCAGATCAAAATCAAGAACAACAAGATAACGTGGAAGTTGCTTTGCCAAACTGGTAGAGCTATGAATTATGTGGTGTGAATGGTCAAGATCAGTAAAATTCTTCTGTTTTAGCCAATACTAGATCAAAAAAGAGAGCTATGGATTCAAGGAAGCAAGATGGAAATTCACAGCAACAACCTTCAAGAGAAAACCAACCCATTCCTTTGTCAAACGTCAATGCTGCAGTGGAGCCTAAAGTGCAGATTTTGCAAAGAGGCCAAGAGATACATGGCAAAGAGCAGTCTAAGATGCATTCACAGCCTTCATAGAGGAAAAACGATGTTGTTGTCATTAAAAACCAGTAAAAGGTAAATTCTACATCATTTAATATTGTTGAGCACCTCAGTAAAGCTACTATCAATATGTCGATATTAGATGCTTTGCACCTCCCAGGGTAGAAAAGTTTACTGCAGTATGCTTTAGCTGAGTTGTCTATTTTTGACAACACTAATCAAGGAGTTGCAAAAGTCACGCTTGCAAACGATATGGAGGTTAAGAATGAGCAAAGAGGTAAAGAGGTAAAGCCTCCTCCATTTTACTTAAGTTTGATTATTGGCGATAAAATTTTTCATAACTATATGGTAGACTCTAGTGCCAGTAGCTCCATTATGCCTAAAAGCTTAGCTAATAAGTTGGGTCTTTTTTATGAGCCTAACCTATAGAAGGGCATAGTTCAATTAGATGGGTCTGTTGTTAAAACTGTTGGTATTATCAAAAATTTGTCTCTTACTTTGCACACATCCCCGAGTTTTTCTAGTCATTAGGATATACATGTCATTGACTTGCCACCACACTTTGCCATTTGTCTCTTGAGGGATTTTACAGCCAAGTTGGGTGGGTTTCTATCTTCAGATTGGTCTCATCTCTTCTTTAGAACAAGGTATGGTACGAAAGTGACCATAAAGTCTAAGCCTCTTGCAAAAGACCATATCGAACCATATTCACCAAATCCTATTAATGCTAACCTTTATGCCACCTCTGAACTAGAGGAGCAAACCATGACCTTAGACTGTAGCACCCATATAGAAAATATCAATCTAGATGAATGGGCAACCGAAGATCATGAGCTTGATCTGTTTCAGCACACATATGAGATAGGATTAGGAGTCTATATGATTCAAGAACTTGATTTTGATATGCCTAATCTTTGTAAAGAGGAGGAACAGTCTGCAAAAATAGGAAATGAGCTTTGGAAGCTTTATTCAATGGTTCAAGAAGTATTGGTGCTGGAGGTGGGGCTATGTTGATTTCACCAGAGGGAGATAAATACTTTTCATCCTACAGATTTGCTTTCAACTGTTCGAATAATATAGTTGAGTATGAAGCGTTGGTGCATGGCCTCAAATGGGCCCACAAAAGAGGTATTAAATGCTTGCAAGTTTATGGTGATTCAAAACTAATTGTAAATTAGATCAGAAATTTAAATGCTGCCAAGAATGATTTTCTTAAAAAATATAAGCATCGTGTATGGGATTTGATGGAAGATTTTGATGCTTCTAATATTGTTTCGATTCCTAGAAAAGAAAATAAGCATGTTGATAGGCTCACTACCATAGGAGCCCAGTTTGATATTCCCAATGAGATTCATAAAATAGAGGCATGTCAATATGTAAAAATAGTGGTTAGACCTTCCATGCCTGACAATAATGTGAGCTAGCAAGTTTTTGACAGCGATGAGAAAATTGTAATTTTTTTAATTACTGAAGCTGAGTTTACAAATGGAAACCAACAAAAATGGTAGCAGTAGTATGATGAACATATTGTGCAGTTGAAGACTAACAAGCTTCCAAAAGGATTGGTGACCTTGGAATCTGTGTTCAATTTAGATGACCAAGCGCGAAAAGACAAGTGTGGCCTAATCGTTAAGGAAGAACATTATGCAGCAATTGAAATCTTCAAAGACAAGTTTCTCAAGCTGGGAAAGGTATGTAATAAAGAGGAGCAACAAGCATTTATTCTGTTATGTCAAAAATTTAGTGATGTTTTTGCTTGAGAGTACAAGGATTTGAGAGGTTTAACCCAGAACTAGCCCAACATACTATTGAATTAGAGCCTAGTACAAAACCAGTAAGGCAGAAACAAAGACTTCTTAACCCCAAATTAGAACATCTTATAAAGGTTGAACTGAATAAATTAGTTGAGAGTGGCATTATTTTTCCTATCAAGCATACCTCTTGGGTGTCAAATTTAGTACCAGTTAGGAAGAAAAGCGGGGAAATCATATTATGTGTCAATTTTTGATATTTAAATAAGGTGTCACTAAAAGACCACTACCCACTCCCTTCCATGGAGCAAATTTTGTAGGTAGTTTCTAGTTCTAACAAATTTTCTTTGCTAGATGGTTACTCAGGTTATAACCAGATTCTGGTTAAGCAAGAGGATCAGTTCAAAACAACATTTACAACTAAGTGGGGCACGATGGCCTACAAAAAGATTCCTTTCGGCTTGTCCAATGTTGGAGCAACGTTTCAACGAGTGATGGATATGGACTTTCACAACCTTATGAACAAATTTTTTCTAGTATATTTAGATGATATCACTATTTTTTCTAGAAATACTAATGAGCATCTTGATCATTTAGAGCAAATTTTTCAGAGATGTAGAGAGTTTGGAGTGTCTCTCAACCTGAAGAAGTGTATTTTTTCTGTACATGAAGGTAAACTCCTCGGACATATTGATTCAAAGCAAGGTATTTCTATAGATCTTGAAAGAGTCTATGCAATTCTTGAATTACCGTTACCAACTCACAAGAAAGGCTTGCAAAGCTTTCTTGAATAAATTTCGTGAGGAGGTTCATACCAAATATTGCAGCTTTGCTACAACCTCTCACTTCTATGCTTTAAAAAAATATGCCATTCAGTTGGAACAAAGAAGGTAAGAGGAGCTTTGAGTAGATAAAGGAAGTCCTTGCAGCTACTCCTACTGTCATTAATCCAAATTTTGACAAAGACTTTATTATGTATGGCTTTGGAGGAGTAGATATAGTTTCAACTATGTTATGCCAGCAAAACTATTAGGATTAGAAAGGCAGATATCTAACAATTAAATGCAGATTTAATTAATAAACAGATAAACTAAAACACACAGAATAAATTATAACATAGAAAATTTAACGTGGTTCACCCAATCTGGGCTACATCCACCAAAACGCTGCCATCCAATACTTTTATTATCCAGTGAAAAACCTATTACAATCTTGCGAATAATCACGTTTTTCATCATACTGTAACACCCATCCGAACACCTTTTTAACAAGCTTAGAAGCTCCAGATTTTGGGTTCTACAAAATCGGATTTTTCCTTTTTCATTGATTTTTCCCTTTTTTGGTGATGACGCAAAAAAGTAGGAGGAAAATTTTTCTCGGGGGCTACCGCCCTCGAACCCCCACTTTTCAGGGGCTGCCACCCCTGAACCCCCGCCCGGGGCCTGGTCTGGCCCTGGACCCCGGTAAGGATACATGCCAGGGTGTACAGTATAGCATGATCAGTCACCACATACCAACAAAAATGATGAAGGCTTGGAGCAGCCTGTAGCATTTTTTCAGCCAAGTATTACATGATTATGAGGTGAAATATTATTTTGTTGAGAAGCATGTTTTTTCTGTTGTCAGAAGCCTTAAAAGATTTAGGCAAATGCTATCCAACAGTAAGATCCATTTGTTGTTTTCTCATTCAACTGTTCAGGATTTCTTACTTAACAAAGATATTAATGATAAACATGCTGGTTGGATTACTAAAGTAATGGAATTTGATGTTGATATAAAGGTAACCAAGCTCGTTAGAGGCAAAGGTTTGTGTGAACAGATTGTTGGAAATGAAGAAAACAACTTAAAAGGAGTTGAAGATATGGATACAATGCTAAATAATGATGTTGCAGTTGTTGTTCCAACATTTCCTACTACTTGGTTAGAACAAATGATACATTATTTTCAAATTGGTGAGTGTCCCGAAGGCTTAGACAGAGCAAAAGAAGGTATTACAAATTACAAGCCATTCCTTATACAATTATTGATGGCATTCCTTTTAGGAGAGATTTCTAAGGTATCTTATTGAGATGTATTCAGCCTGATCAAGTTGACAAGATTTTAGTAGAATTTCATGATGGACCTTCAGGAGCTCATTTTGTTGCAAGAACAACAACCCTAAAAATTATGTGGGTTGGTTATTATTGGCCATATTTGTTCAAAGATGCTATTGCTTGGGTCAGAAAATGTGAGAAATGTGCTTTATTTTCTAGAAAATAGAGGCTTGCAGCTTTTCCCCTGCATCTGATTCAGGTGGAACAACCTTTTGCTAAGTGGGGCTTAGATTGTATTGGTCCTATCAATCTGCCTTCAAGTGCGGGTCATAAGTGGATACTTACTGCCACATATTATTTTACCAAATGGACCAAATTTGTTGCTTTGCAAGAAGCAAACGAGACTTTTGTACTTAACTTTTATCACGACCTAGTCTCGAGATTTGGAATTCCATATTCAATCATTTCTGACAATGGTTTGGCTTTTATTGGTTTGAGGATTTCTGATTGGTCAATTAGAAATAATATTTATCTAAACACGTCTTCTAATTATTATCTGCAAGGCAATGGTGAGGCGAAATCTACAAATAAGAATATGATTTGGATAATCAAGAAGATTGTTGAGGATAATCAGCAGACATGTCATGAAAAGCTTAAGTTAGCTCTTTGGGTTGGCAGAATAACTCCTAAAGGGGCCACTGATCGTTCTCCCTTTGTTTTGACTTATGGCAAAGAAGCTAAGTTACCTATTTCCATTGATTTGTCGACTTTAAGTTATGTTAAAGAACTGGAATTGTTGAATGAATAGCTTCTTTAGGTGAAATTTGCATAGCTAGTAGAGCTGGAGGAAACTAGGAAGGAAGCTCTAAGGTAGCTAGAGATACATCAAGCTTAGATGAAGAGCTCTTTTGATAAGAGGGAAAGACCACGTGAGTTCATTGTTGGAGATCTAGTTTTCAAATGGAATGAATTTAAAAGAATATTTGGATGACATTCCAAGTTTGATGCTATTTGGGATGGGCCCTATGTGATCACGGAGTGCAAGGAACACAACGCGTTCCACTTTTCCAAGTTGACTGGAGAGGTGTTGTTTATCCCAGTTAATGGGATCCACCTCAAACATTGCCTCTGAGATAAGTTCTATCTTGTAAATAATTAGAGTAGTTGTGCAAATAAGTGTGTTACACACATTTATTTTCAGTAGTTTTCTTTTCCCTAAGTGTTGTTGTGCATGTTCTGTTGGCCATCAGGGCTTGCTAGTTTTCCTTCAGTTTTGTTTACTTTTTTTTATTGTTGTTTGGAGTGTTGTTGTTCAAGTTTCTGAGTTTCATGAAGGGGCAGATTTGACTCCATGCCCAATGGAGTATTTCAAGGCAACTAATCTATGCTTAGTAGGCAAGCATTTAGCGTAAATCACCAAAATGTTACCAATTTTTTTGCTATAGCTCAATTGGTGGAGCTGACTAAATACTGTTATATTTGAAGGTGGAAAATAATGTTATTTTTGCATATGCTAAGTGTTGATTGCATCTTGTTTATCATTTTTTAAGCGACAATTATGCATTGAGATGAGGAAACTGAGTTTCAAGAATTTTTTATCATTTTACAATCAAATGGAGTACAAGATTGAGCATACAAACAACAAAGAATGACTGAATGCTTTCATTTATTTCGCAAAGTGATTCATATTTACAACATTTAATTTTATTACAAGAATTCAAATGGTGATACATTCAAATGATGGTAAACATTGCATCATAAATGCATTTTATTTTCAAAATGAAAAGCAGAAGAATGAAATTAAATATCCACACAAGCCATGGTTTTAGCCGTTCCATTCATGACAAGAAAGGAAATATGCAACTAAAAGAGAAAGTGGCAAGTAACATGGGACATATATGTCATTGCCATAGTCGATCTTTGGTTGATGCTTCGTAGCTTGCTCCATCCTGCTTCCACTCCTGAATGTGCCTGCAAAAGAATAAGAAGGACGTCAATTAAGAACTCAACATATGAACTATACTACATGCCATAATAACAGAGATATATTTCAATCCTTGCAATGCATAGAACCAGCTAAACAAAAGTACAGAAACATGAGCTGAAAGAGATACATCAACATCATCATATATTGTTATTTTTTAATGCTAACATCGTTTGTTTCTTTGTGCAGGTATAGGGAAAATCATGAAGCTGATTATCATTTGAAGACCAAGCATGTGGAGAAAAATGGGCTCCCACAAGGGTAGAGCTCGGCATGTTGCCCCTTATTCATTACAAGTGGGCTGAGAGGGATATTGCAATCATCATGTTCATCAAGAAAATAAATGTTATACAACTAAAAGAGTAAAGAATATTCCTTCATTAAACCATCAAACCTACTATTCACTCATAACAATCAAGTAGGTACTTCTTGAAAGCTGCAAGTGAACAGTTGATTTAAATTTGTTCATCTATTCAACTGAGTACATTCATCTCAAACATTGATGTATGGTTATATTCTTCTGCCATAGTATTATTTGTTCATCATGTTCGTGATATTATGCAAAGTTCAACAATGTTTGTGCTTGTGACAATAATAATGAATAGGCATACATAATGCCTCACCAATAAGAGCATTATTCAGCAAAGAGCATTGTTTTAGATTTTCATTTTAGAAGAGAGCAAGTGCATGGAATAGTTTTATTAAATGGAGCATAAAAATGCATGAAGAGTGCCAGATAAGAAGCAGTGATAACATCTAATCAAATGCATGAACAATTCAATCATCTATTAGGTGGTGGAGCAATCAACTTGTTTGTAAGTACAAAATATAGTGATCAGGTGTGTTAGACACAATCCTTTTGGCTGATAGTGGAGGGAAATAGTCCAAGAGTACACTATTTTTCACTATTTTATTTCCTCATTTATCATGTATTTTGAATGGTGGTACAACAAGTAAAAATTCATTTCCAGAATGAGCAGAGTTTACAAAGGAAATGGTATAAATGAGGGTTTGGAGTGCATCCATGAAGAGCGTAACTATGAGTGCGTAAGAGACTAGAGCAAACAAATAGTCTATAGAGTTAAATTAAAAGATTTATGTGCGAAAGGATGGTTCAAAATAGCATGGAAATGATACTTGAAAATGCAAACAAATACAGATAAATGGAGGTCTCTACTAAAATGTAGAATGTAATCAAAGTGCACAATCTCGGTCAAAATATCTATATGAAGGCTTCAGTTTAAATATTCAGTTTTTATCATGTTATGATGTATCCATGTTGAGGAATAACATAGATTTCTTCAAGGTTCCGAATACTCCCATGGGTCTTCTACAGAAAGAGGCAGGATTATGTTTTCCTTCATTTTTCTGAAAACCTACATAAGGGTTTTGAATGAAGATGCAATATATTTGAAGTACAAGAAGCCCATATGAGAGTTTAAATTCAAGATATATTTTTTAGAATCTCATAAACCCATTTGAGGGTTTTCAACATAACACAAAAGAAGTGTGTTTTCCTTTTGAATAACAGTTATCATGGTGGGGTTTTTTCCAGGAAAATAATTTATTCAGTACTCTCATGGTCAAACTTAAATACAATAGAAAATACATTCAGAGATACGTTTTCTTCACATTCAATAAATACCCATATGATGAAAATTGAGAAAATAGAAAACCATGTTGGGTCAAGCCCAGTTTTTGCATGAATAATCAAATATATATATTCTTGTTATTTTTTTTAATACCCACTTTGGGGTTTCAATTTTAAAAGACAGATATTCCAATTTTCTAGCAAACCATATGAGGGTTTGTTTTTGAATTACAAATTTCTCATTTTTCCAACTTACTCATGTTGGGGTTTTTGCAAGAGATGCAAGAAACACATGTAATACATTGTGGGTCGAGCCCAGTAGATACAAAAAATGCAAAAGGAGTTTCAAAGTAGAGTTTTTCTTTTGTGAATGTGTGAAGATAATGGAGTTACAATAGCTTCAGATGCTCAAAAGAAATGGCAGGCCGTGCATGGAGAAGTTATCCTTTTTCTCAAAGCTAGAGTTTCCATGTGAGAGTTTGAGTAGAAGATGCAAACGAAAGAGGAGGAGCCATTTTTGAAGTGCATAACAACATTTTGAGTTCACAAAAGTGCAGATTGAGAGCATGTAATGGTGCAGCCAGCACAATGGGCCATTTTTTCTATTTACAAAAGAGCAATTATTCTTTTACGAAGATAAGTTGTAAAGCTTTTGTTTTGTCAAAAAAAAAAAAGTGAGAGGATAAAACTCACCAAGCACGCGGAGACCAAGCTATCACAGAGCTTCTACTCATAACTTGAGCTCAAGAATGGTAGCCAATGGTGGATATAACAGCAAGAAAGCACACAGCGTCACGAAATATGTTAGGAAACATGCTCATGTCACGGCCTCAAGGCCAGAAAGTGGCTCAAAAATATAGCAAAGAAGCTTGAAAGAGCTTGAGAATCAACTTACTATCAGGAAGCTATGAGAATTCATCAAGAACAACAAGCACGAAGCTCAAATCTTCTACAGAAAGCTCGAAACCCTAGCATGGTGGTGTCACATTCTTCTTCCCAACAGAGGTTTCTCTCATAGTGGCAAAGTGGGAAATGAGGATTTTAGGGTTTCCATTGGAGTTTGTTCATCCTCATGCCCTAATTCGAAGTGGGATTTTCACTTATGGTTAAGGCCTCAAAATTATTTTTTATGTCTCCAACATGCCTAGGTCAACCATTTTCAAGGCTTCATTAAATATTAATTTCCTAAGTTTAGGATAGGCATTTAAATGTCTTGCAAGGTCTTTTAAAACTTAGGGTCTTTTTTTAATGTTTCAAATGCCTATGCCTTAGGTAAAAGTTCAGAAAGACTTAGTTCCTTTTTTAATTGATTTTGGAGAAGGATCAATTAAAATAAGATTGATAAAATTAGATATTCCTTGAAGAATAAGCCTTTGCCACTTAGGATTTTTTTTTTTTTCAATTGATTTTAAAGAAATCAATTAGGATATGGATAGGAGATGCATTATATTTTTATGATTTTTGTTTAGAAAAATCAAACATTGTAAGCAAAGATATAAGTTGTAATATTTTGCAAAAGATTTCAAAACAATCTTTAATTGCAAAATTAGGTCAAATTGAGAGAGTATAAGATCTATAACTATGTAAAGCAAGGATAAAGCAAATTGTTTTATTCTTTGCTATTTTTAGCAGATTGTTTTTGTTTTCTTCCTTGGGTCAGATTTGAGATTCCTCTTGGAGAGATAAGTTGTTTTATTTTCTTTAAAAGTAGATTTAGTCTATTTTTAGAGGTTGGACAGTATGAACATGGAAACAGTGAGTTTTTTTTGCTTTTGTGCAGACTTTTTGGGCAACTTTGATACCTTTTCCTTGAAATTTCTTGGGGAGCTTGGATTAGGGTTTTTGGAGAGATTTATCTTGAAGAAGACTTGGCTTTCTTCTTCTTCTCAATGCATATGATAGTTTCTTTCCATTAGCATTTTAGAGCTTGTAAACTTATTTTTGTACTTAGTTTGGCAGGTTCACTCTTTCAATTTTAATAAAGCAACATTCTCCTTCCCACTTTTCTTGTCTCAGTTTTGTAATGGCAATCTAATGTCTTTGTGTTTCAAACTTGAATCCTTATATGTCTTTCTATTGTAAATATTTGGTTCAAAATTACATGGTTTTAGGTTGCATGTTGTATTTAGTTCTTTTAGATCTTCATGCAAATCACTGATGAAACATGTGCTAATGAGATTGTGAGGGCTCATGTGGTAGAGAAACTATTATGAGTGATTAAGTTAGAATTTTCATAAGTCTGGTGAATCATCTGTTATTCATAGGTTTTAATTTCAGTCATCTTTCTAACTCTTTCCCTCATAAAATCACTTAGAATAATACTTATCATTCGAAGAACCAACTCACTTTGGAGATTCTCTTTTCGCATAGATCACCCACATCTAAAAAGAGTTTCCATGTTTCAACAGATAGTCTAATTTTTGAAAATCTAACAAAGGGTGCATATCTGATTGATAACAATAATATTTTTGTTAGGAAGGTTATAACTTTGTGCTTGCTGGAAGATAAATTCCAATTCGTGGTGTTGCTCTTCTCTATGCAACTAAAGATCTTGTTTCAATTCCCACATCCAACTTTGACCAGAAGATTGGAGTTCAGATAATTTAGAATGCATTGAAGGTATAAATTACTAACATAGACTTTCTTTTGTTTATGTCTAGAAATAGGCTTTATCTTAGTGTTTAATCATTCATTTTTCTATTTTTTGAAGTATCATGTACATATAATTGCTTCCAATGCTAGTGTCAAGGGTGTTGTTGTAGTGGGAAAACTACTGGAAAAAGAGAATCTTGATTATGGCTATGATGTTGCTAAAGGTGCACTTAGAATATGAGCATATTATGTTCTTAGTACTTAACATTTTAAAGTTTGACAATCTTTGAAATTGATGATTTTTTTACTAAATTGATAATGCTCCTTTAGTTGTTGGCCAGTTGCTTGATGATGATTGTCACGAGGACTTCACCAAAGGTCTTATTCTTTTTGTTCATTCTCTCCTTCCTGTTGAACCACATGTTGAAGAATGTGATAAAAAGTAATGTATAAAATCTCCAAAGATATTTTTCAATTTCCACAAGGTTTATATTAAGCTAATAGTTTGTTTTTTGTCTTTGTTTATTCTAGGAACCGTCTTTGATTGTTGACACAATTTTTAGAGCATCTGGTGAGTGAAGGAAGTCAAGATGTACACAAGACCCTTAGGCTTCATTTTTCAAGTAGTTCTTTCATGTTTTGGAGTTGTTTAAGCAAAAAATAGAGCATTGTAACTTAGTTTTCTCGATCACAACACTGAGAAACACACTTTGTAACACATTTTTTAAAGCAAAGACACATATTTTTTCCTTGTATATGTTGTAAGAACACCTTTTCTCAATAAAATTTTAGTATTTTGTCTTCTTAATAGCTATTTCATTATGTGCAAATGAATGATTATATTTTTCTATGTTTTATGTTTAAACCTCAAAAGTATTGTCTCATTTATTACCAACACTTTTAGGCATAAATCAGTAAATATAATACCAATTGATAGAAATCAGTGAATAAATGACTAAATATAATGATTATGCAATTAATAAATAGTGTATCAATATACTACCAGTTGACAGAAACTAGTGAACAAAAACAATTAAATAAACTACCAAAATGATCAAAATGATGATTAAAATTAATGACTAAATACACTATCAATGGAGGAAAATCAATGAATAAAATTGACTAAATAAGTGACCAGTTAACAACAATCAATGACTAAATTAATGACTAAATATAATACCAATTGACAGAAATTAGTGAATAAATGACTAAATATAATGATTGTGCAATTAATAAACAATGTATCAATATACTACCATTTGACAGAAATCAATGAACAAGAACAATTAAATAAACTACCAAAATGATCAAAATGATGATTAAAATTAATGACTAAATACACTATCAATGGAGGAAAATCAATGAATAAAAATGACTAAATAAGTGAACAGTTAACAACAATCAATGACTAAATTAACAACTAAATATATCAGTGAAGAAAAAATGACTAAATAAGTGACCAGTTTACAACAATCAATGACTAAATTAACGACTAAATATACTACCAAATTTATCAATCAAAACAACCAATAAATGACTAAAAATGGTTTATTCATCAATTTGGTCACATTATAAATGACTGACAATAAAATACTAATGGTCACGTGATCATGTTTAGTCATTTATATGAATTTTTTAGTAGTTTTTTAATCATATATTGTTGTTTCTGTACTAGTGTTTAGACCAGTCCAAACAACCATCAAAATTTCCAACCTTTTGCAACAACTAAAAACCTCCTCGGTAACACAGGTGACCTAAAAAGATAGGAGTGCAATGTCCACAAAATACAAACATTGAATCTTTAACCATATGGCCATATCTTCAATAGTGGATGAATGTAGAGTATTCTTCCAAACAGTCTTCACAATAACTTCCTATAGCAGGAACATTTCACCAACTTACAAAGGCCAAAACTATCTTGCAGCAACATGTACTTCCTCAAGAACCATAGGAGATAGAATACAACATATTGGATACCTACAATAACATCTCTCCACCTTGAACATTACTTCTAATCCTCATCTTAATATATCATTATGATATCATTTTTAATGACAAAAACCATGCTCCATGCAACTTGAAATTTCATCAAACAAGGCATGACATCCAACCATGAATGTCAGAAACACCAATATACATCAATGACATAAGGCAACAATCTCACCAAGTGTTGACAACCAATGCCAAAAAAAAATATTACAAACATATGCAATAGCCTCACCAAATGTTGACATCAATGACAATAAACTCATCAATGACAACCAATGCCAAACACACAAAAATCTCACCAAGTTTTATCAATGAAAACCAATTCCAAAAGAAACTATATACTTTGTTGTGAGGATATTTGGGTTCAATAGTGAACTAGATATTGTTGTGTGTTTTTCACACACACCCCCCACTGAAAGCAAGGACCCCCTCCCTTTTTCTTCGCTTTTGCCTTCATTTTTTGACTTTGGGTCAAAGTTTCCTATAGAATTTGGATGTTGCCATGAGGTTTTAAGGGTTTGCCAAAATCCTATCTACTCAAGTTAAGTTGCAGAAATTTTTATGTGGGATGTTGTCATGTGGATACCGATGCTAGTGTATTTGGGATGTCGTCGTTTGGATATCGATGCTAGTCCCTGCAGCTTCCACAATCCAAATCTCCCCACTTCAAAAAGGGGGTGCAAACTTTAATTTTTTAGCATTTAGTGCCCATAAAATTCAAGTCTCCACATGCCTAAATAGGTTTGAAACATTGCATAAATTTTATTGCAGCAATGTCGTCTATGGAATACTTTCCATGGAATGTTGTTTGTGGAATGTCGTGCACTGGTGTTGGACCTTCTGACTTTCGCAATCCAATTTTCCACATTTTTTAAAATGGGTCAAAACAGCAAGGAATAGATCTAGGAACTCTTTCTACCCATTTTCCCATGTGCTAAAATTGAAAAAACTCAAATTTACTAAGTTGTAAGGCTTTGCAGAAATCTCGGTGCAGAATGCTACTTGTGGAATGTTGTTTGTGGAATGACATTGTATCGGTCTCAAACCCTTTGACTTCTGCAAGCCAATTTTTTGCATTTTTCAAAATGGGTTAAATCATCAAGTGTCAAGTCTAGGAACTCGTCTCGCATATTTCTATATGTGCTAAAATTGATAAAACCCAAAATTGCTAAGAGTTTTGGCTTTGCAGAAATTTTCATGCGGGAAGTCATCATGTGGATGTCAGTGTCTCTAATGCCATTTTTATAGTGCAGAATTGTTCAGCTTCCCACCTTGCAGCTTTCACATTTTGTTTTTCCACATTGATCATTTCTTGAAAATTTAAGGTGGGTTGTCATTCATGTCTTGGAAACATCATTTTCCCACATGCCAAATTAGATAAAATTGAAATTTATTAAGTGTTAAGGCTTTGCAAAAATTTCATTACAAGATGTTTTCGGAATGTCGTTTGAGGAATTTCATTGCACTAGCATTGAACCCTTTGGCTTTTGCATTGCTCTGACCCTCAAAAGTCAAATACTCTCAAAAGTGGAAAATTCGTTCACTGGCATCAAACCCTCTAGCTTTTGCATTGCTTTGGCACTCAAAAGTCAAATTCCCTCAAAAGTGGAAAATTTGTTCACCGATGCCGAACCTTCGGGCTTCTGCATTGCTCCAGCCCTCAAAAGTGAAATCTCCTCAAAAATTAATTTCTCAAAATGGAAACTATATACATCCAAAATTGGTCTGGAGAATATTAATTGAATATTGGTTATTTGATTAATAAAAATCTTTATTTCCTCTACTGTATAAATAAATTGTAAAGTTTATTTATATAGTTCGTATTTCTTAATTCCTCTTATCTAAGCCACTTTCTTCATGATTTAATTAAGTAAACAAACTTAACTAATTTGTTTTATTTGATTAATTCCCTCTCATTAAATTTGAATTTTTAATTCAAATTTTGTCACATTTCTCCATATTCTTCTAACCTCCTTCCACATCATCTTCCAACTCACCATGTGTCACATGAAAATAATTATTCCTAATTTCTAAAATGGGTATTTACCCTCAACAATCTCAACCAACTCAAGGACACATGGATTCTTCTTTCCATTTATTCCTTTCTACACTTGGAAAGATTGTTCTATTAAAGGGGACAACTTATTTCTCTCCAACTTCCTCATTTCTCACCATTGATCTCTCTAGATTGAATCCTAATCATCCATTGCTACCAACTCACCTGATGCCTTGGTGAAATCTATAAATAGAGGCTCATTTATAGCTTTTAATAAGAGAGAATTGCATACAATTACTCAGCAGAAATCATCTTGGCATTTGAGAGCTTAGTTTCCATTTTGATTTAGCATTTAGAATAGTTTAGCAAGTAAATTAGAATCATGGATGCACTCTTAGATGTGTCTTAGTTTGCATATAATACTTAGACTCATTTTGATAGAATCTCCATTAGTTTGATTTAGCATTGCATCATTTCATTAGCATTCTATATACAACAATTTATCATTTAGCATGTCATTTAGTCCATTATCAATCAAAAACATCAAAATCATGTAGGTGCAGATATAGTTTATGCATTCTAGTTTAATGGCTACTCATTTCTTAGGTGTCATCCCTCTAATTCAATGCATAATTAGGATCTAAGAGAACTATTTCTAGGATCCTTAAGAATAGAGGAATGGCTTTAAGGAATCATTTTATCAAATTGTGTTGTTAATTTAGATTTCCTTAATGTAATACATTACATCTGTTGTGTGTTATTGATTACTTTAATTCACATATTTTCTCACACACATAAATTGGCACCCACTGTGGGGCCTAGCCCCTATTATTTTGATATTTTTCTGGAAAGTATGTTTTACAGGTTCGGACGTGAGTTTCACTGGTGCAACCACTAATTCCTCTGGTGCACCCAAAAGATTCTTTGAAGCATTCACCTACTGTTTCGGCACAACAAGGGATTTCTCCAGCACATCCACGCCATTCTATGGTGCATCAGGGGGTTTATATAACACATTTACCACTTTTTGTAGCGCATTTCATGTTTTCTATGGCCATTGACTTATTTTTGCAGTGCATTTACCTTTTTGGTGGATCAACTTATTGTAATGGCACATTTGATTTTCTCTACAAATTTATTCCAGGTCTGAAAACTAATGGATGTTTTTCTAATGTGTAGGCTTCATAAACACTACTAGAGACTTTGCTAAAACTCAAGAACGTTGTCAAAGAAACATTTATTGCAAACTACTGATAAATTTGATGTAGGGGCTGGAGTGATTTATTTCATTTTTGCTTAATTTAGGAATCTAGACTAATTAGGAAGGAAAGAACACCATGTTTGTTGTGTATGTGAATGGTAGGAATATGCTCTCCCCTAACTGGGTGACCAAAAAGCCAGACCCAATCTTGTTTATCTGCGAGTGTAAGTGGAGTATACAATGTGTGTTCTCTCTTTATTCATGTGAAATAAAGATTGATCAAACTACAGGTATACTTGCTCGCTTTTGTTTATCTTAGAGGGATTATCTTGTGGGAAAAAGTAATCACCCAAGGGAACAACCCAACTGGTAACATGCTAAATCCAAGCGACTTCCAGCTGGTATATAAGTGTGGGTACTTGTTGAAAGGAAAGTATCATGAGGATGGTTCTGATGAGAAGGGTAGAAATGGTCTCTCACCACATGGATCATCCCCCATGAATGAAATGTCTATACTACAACCCTTGTTATAGTTGCCCAAAAACATTTATCTATTTTTTGGTGCAACAACAGTTGTTGCAAAGGCATCCACATTCTCGCAGTTTTTAGTAGAGATGATCAGCCTACCATGAGAGTTTTATGGAAGTTGGAAGCTTGGTTGACTTGAGAAGTGAGTGCACTATAAGGGGGAGCCCGTGTGGCCAAGCTTCTGAATTCATCCACTAAGAATAAGTGTGGTTGGTGTATTTAACCCACGTGGAATCCAAAAGAATACAGTCTTACACAGCCTTAGGAGTGTACATTGCTTGATTGTGTTTTCCAAAGTGTCTTCAAAAAAAACTTCAAACAAAACCTTACCCACTGAAAGTGTAAATCTATGATTCAAAAAACACATCATTTGAAATAGACCATTTTTTACTGAAAACTAGAAAAATCAAGTAAACTGGCAGCAAACTATTGCATTTCCTAGTTCGGCGCATACACTATTTATTTTGGCGCATTTACTACTTTTTCTAGTGCATCTACCCTCTGTTACAACACATTTACTACTTTTTCCAGCACATACACCCTCTATTACATCGCATTCACTGCTTTTACCAATGCATTCACCTGTTGTTACAATGCATATACCCCATTTGACAGTGCATACCTTACATTCTGTGGTGCATTTACCAAATTTTGTGGTGCATAAACCTAAAAATTTGGCACATTTGATTTGTTCCCTAGTGCATCCACCTGATTCTGTGGTACATACCAGCCTTTCTGTGGTGCATCCAAGCCATGCTATAGCGCATACACTGACTGTTACGGCGCATCCACCAAAATTCATAACCAGAGAGCCAAATTTGACTCCCATCTGATATTTTGAAACTAGAATTCAAAATCTTTTCAATTCAGAATCATTCCTCAGGTGAAACAAAGTCTAAACATGTTCTTCACCAAATTATTTCATGAAAGATTAAAATCTGAAAACCAAATTCCATAGCTCTTAGTCCAAAAGCTCATCAAAAACGTCTCTCAACACTCTATGAATTTAGAGAGAGATTTCTCTTCAATTTCTACAGAAAAGCTTCAAAGAACAACCCCAACTTGTATTCATTTTACTATTTTCAAAATCTAGGACTTTTCCAAATATATTATCATCTCATCTAGGAAGGAAATTTTTCCCCCATTTCGTAATTGGAACCAAAATTTCATAATCTTATCAAGTTCAAAATTATTCCTTAGGTTCCTTAGAGTCTAAGCTTGTTAAAATTGACCTCTACAAGTGGAGTCCTTTACCTAAACTTTGATCACACATCTAAAAGTTCCCAATCATCATCAAAAACCAAATTTGATAATCAAGTTGAGTTTCCCAACCAGGATTTATCATCCTTCATCAAGAAACAATACATTTTACATAAAATTTTATCACCATAGTCATATCAATAGGATTCATTATTCTATTTGACCTAGGTATTCCTTTGGCACTCCTAAATAACAATCAAAATTTAGGAAACCTTCATCACTTGCATGCCCATTTTAACAAGATCCCAAAAGAAAAAACTTAAGGACAAGGAACTTGAACCTCAAAATACCATGGGTGAACCAAAAGAAAATCCCTTTCATAAAATTTCTCAATGGCTACCCTAACACATCAAATGAAGAATCTTCAACAACAATTGCAAGACATGCAAGGAGGGACTACCAAAAGATACTTGTTGCAAGATATTTTTTCCTACCCCTTTGATAGAAATTTAAACATGATACCATTTCCCCCAAATTGTGACTTACCAAAATACGACAAATACAATGGAAAATATGACCCCATAGACCATGTGAAATTTTTTTGAATGCTGAGTCTTGAGTTTTCTCATGAGGACACATACTTGATGAGACTTTTTCCTCGCAGCTTGGGATGCCATTGTATGGAATGGTTTTCGAAACTACAACTAGGCATAAAATCCTTTGAAGAACTTGTCAACAAATTTATTAGTCAATATTCATATAACATTGCACATGAGATAACCATGAAGGATCTTTGTAATACCAAACAGAAACAAGGAGAATATTTCCTCATGTTCTTACAAAGGTGGAGAAGGTTATTTGCTCGATACGCTCATCCCATACCAGAACAAGAAAAGATGGAGATTTTTATTGATAATCTTAATAGTGAAATGAGCTATAGGTTGCAATTACAATGTCCCCTAGCTTTGAGAAGATGGTAGAAAACAGTATCAAAATTGAAGAAGCTTTAGTCAAAAGAGGGGTATTGAAAATTCACAATGAAGGATCAAACAATGCTAGCTCTTCTAACCATCACAACAATGAGAAACCCAAATTTTGGACTAGGAACAAGAATGCCAATGATGGTGCCGCTGAAACACACAATGTGAAACCGGTCTTTAATCTATCAAGAACCACAACCAAGACTGATCAAAACATCAATCAAGGCACTAATCAAAATGTCAACCAATCTAATAATCGAAACAACCACAATAAAAGTAATACCACATCCAAACCTCCACCTTATCAAACACAATCAAACCAAAGAAAATTCATACCTTTGGGTCAATCACATGAATCTACATTGAGGGAACTTCTTGCAAATAACCTCATATCACTACCTGACACTCAAGGATTTGAACCAAAAGTAAAATCATCATGGTGGAATGATGCCTATTACTGTGAATTTCATCGGTGCAAAGGTCATCAAACAAATATTTGCATGCAATTGAAACATAAGATACAAGATTTAATAGATGACAAAGTCATATGAATAGAAGGACCCCAAACAAATGTAGATCATGGAGCATTTAAAAATCCTTTACCGAATTATGAAAAAGGAGAGTCCTCTACAAAAAATAGCAAGGGGAAGAATGTAAATATTCCCATGATACTATCATAAATCATATCATAGTAGCAGAAGATCAAATGAATACCATTGAAACCAATGACAACCAAAATATCATTTGCAAACAATAATCCAATCTACAACATTCTGATTGAACAAGAACAAGACATCATCATCTTTGAAAATCAAATTAATGACATACAACCAAATATGACTGCAATTGATACTCAAGTCAATGTCATTAAAATCAATGGGAAACAAGACAACATGCCAGTAAACGCGACCACGAGAGCACAGGCCAAATATGTCCTAAAAAGAAGTTCATCTAAAACACTCGTTGTCTTATCCAATCAATACAACATAGTGGACCAGTTACAAAAGATCCCTACAAAAATATCAATATTGGAATTGCTCAAAATTTCACCTACCGACAAAGAGATTTTGGAAAAAACCCTAGTGGACACAATAGTACCAACAAATCTAGAAGTTTGTAAATTTGAAGCCATGGTGGGAAATTTGACCGCGCCACATTGCTTATCCTTCTCAGAAAATGATAACGCATCTATCTCTCATCCCCATAATGTCACCCTCCATATCAAAGTCCTAATTCATAACCACCATGTCAAACACATCCTAATAGATGGAGGAGTTGGCCTGAATATATGTACTTTAAAGATTGTTCATTCCTTGGGATTTTTTGAGAATGCAATTGATTCAAAGAAAAAGATTACAATAAAAGCATATGATGATGAGGAAATATCTTCACAAGGATTGATTGTCTTACCTATTCAAGTAGGATCGATTTAGAAAGATGTAATCTACCAAGTCTTAGACAAGGATTGGAGCTACAACATACTATTGGGTTGCCCATGGATCCATGAAATGCAAGTGGTCCCATCAACATACCACCAATGTTTGAAATTCCCTTGTGGTGGCCAGGAAATCACCATCTCGGTCGATTCAAATAGCCTTCAGTATTGCAACACCCTAAAATCTATCCAAAATGTCTTTGTGCCTCATAATAGAGAAGCTTCCACTTTCATCCCTTCCAATGATCAAAGTCAGTCAAGTTCTTCATCCAAACCATTGGTCATTTCCTAAAATCATGAAGGTCAATCCAGTTCTATGTCTAAATAGTCTAAAAAGAAAGAAGAAGTTTCTCCTTCCACATCCTCAAGTCATGAAGCCCAATTAAATGCTCTATTGAAATAATTTGATAAAAAATTCCAAGTCAAAGATAAAGGTGCGGGTGAATATTTCATTGAATGATCCCTATGTCTTTCACAGTTCTCTTCTCCAAAGTCATATGGGAAACCCTCAACATCAACACAATAGAAATCACAACTAGTTACCAAATTTGATGGTTGGTTTGTAAAAGAAAGCACTAGTTTTGATGAAGTAGAAGACAAAGATATTCTAAACTGGTTCTATAAGGATGAAGAAGAATCTCACGCAACAATCACAAATGTACAAACAACACAATATGGAAAAGGCTTCACTATCTTGGAAAAGATGGGATGAGGGAAAAGGCCCTGTAGGCAAAAGAAAAGAAGGAATTGTAGAACCAATTAAACGACTCTTAATCAATCCAAAAGACAAGACTGGGCTGGGTTATAAAGAGGAGAAGAAAGAAAAGATGACTCAGAAGGTGGTTGAAAGAATCTTGCAATTACAGGCTAGTGAGGAACATGAAACTAATTCTAATGAATATGAGTCAGATTCACTATCAGAAGAGTCTTGTCATGACAAGGACATTGATGTGGTACACAAGTATGCACCCCTACTCGAGGAGGGACAAGGGTCAGATTCTAGACCGCTTAAATTAGGATCAAAACACATTGATGATTCCAGTGAAGACAATTCGACTCGGAGTGAAATAGATAACTGGAAGGAAAGTTACCTTATAGACCTTGATTTTTCTATTGGCCAAATTGAAGACACTGCCATCAGGACTCTTACCATCTCTTACCTTAACCATTCTAGTGACTTCTTACCCCTAGTACATCCCGAGCTCATAGATTGGGATCTAACTGAGCCATTTGACATCCCTAACTTCCCAAATAATGATGCCATCATTAATTTCCTTTGTACCAACAATCCCGAAATAGATTCCACCATTGAACATCATAATGAAGCTTCCAAAAAGGGAGTATCAAATCTTCTAGCTGCAAAATGAATAATACAAGAAATAGATCTAATGTTGAAAACCATTCAATGGCATTATCAAATCTAGAAAAGGTAAAAACAAAGAGCGCATCTCACAGTGAAAACCTCTCTGAGGCATCAAAGGATGGAAGATTTGATACTCTCCCAGAAAACTTTCAGGAAAGATCAAAGGTATTGATTGAACCCACACAGTTTGTCAATATCAGCTGTGAAGAGACAACAAAGACCATCCATCTAGCGGCATCTTTGACAAAGCAAGAAAAACCAAGCTTCCTCAATTTTTTCATAGAAAAATAAATCAACTTTGCTTGGTCATATGTTGACATGTTGGGGATTGATCTAAAACTCATCATGCATCATCTATCCTTACCACTAGGAGTAAAACTAGTCAAGTAGAAGCTAAGGAAAATGCACCCACATATTGCCTTATTGGTAAAAGCAGAGCTCAAGAATTTGTTAGATGTAGGATTCATCAGACCCATTGACTATGCCAAGTGGATCTCCAATATTGTACCAATCTCAAAGCTAGATAATAGCATTCGAATTTGCACAGATTTCCAAGATCTTAATAAATATTGTCCTAAAGATGATTTTCCTCTACCTAACATAGACATCATAGTAGACTTAATGATATGACATGGCATGTTGTCACTTATGGATGGATTTTCTAGTTATAATCAAATCAAGATAGCTCTAGAGGATCAAGATAAGACAACCTTTACATGTCTGTGGGGAACATTTTATTGGAATGTCATGCCATTCGGATTGAAGATTGCAAGAGCTACTTATCAACGTGCCATGACAAAAAAATTTCATGATATGATGCATACTTTCATGGAGGACTATGTGGACAATCTATTGGATAAATCATATACTAGAGAGGGACATTTAGAGATCTTAGATAAAATCTTCACTAGACTAGAGAAATTCAATGTGCGACTGAATCCAAAGAAATGTGTATTTAGGGTGACTTCATCCAAACTACTGGGATACATAGTTTCAGAAAAAAGGAATTGAGGTAGATCTAGATAAAGTTAAAGCTATCATGGAAATGCTACTACCGAAAAACATTAGCCAGTTATGATCTCTGCAAGGAAGGTTCCAATCAATCCAAAGATTCATTTCACAACTGGCAGACAAGACCCATCCTTTTACTCACTTGCTACACAAAAATGTTTATTTCTGATGGGATGAGAAATGTGAAGGATCCTTCAACCAATTGAAACAGTACCTAATGAGTCCACCTGTCTTAGTACCACCAGTAGAAGGAAAACCACTCCTATTATACATTGCAACAACTGAGGCATCATTGGGAGCCCTATTAGCACAAGAAGATTCAACAAAGAAAGAGAGGGAAATTTACTACATCAGCAGAACACTAAATGGCTATGAGATCAACTATACCTCCATTGAAAAAGCTTACTTGGCAGTAGTGTTTGCCACCCAACAACTACGACACTACATGCTAACTCACACCATCAAGTTAATAGCCAAAATAGATCCACTCAAATACCTCCTCGACAAAGCTAACCTAACTGGAAGATTGGCCAAGTGGGTTATGATACTTAGTGAATTTGGCATCCAATATGTGGATAGGAAAGAAATAAAAGGACAAGAAATCATTGACTAGTTAGTTGAAACACCTCTACCATATTATCATCCTTTGCACATTGAATTTCCAGCTGTTGATGTCCTTACCTTGGCTGCAAAATAGTGGACATTATACTTTGATGGATCACACACCCAACATGGATTAGGGGCCAAAATCCTATTTGTCACTCCAAAAGGACATACCATACCAAAATCATATAGATTGACGTTCCCTTGTACCAACAACATGGCAGAGTATGAAGCATTAATCATTGGCATTAAAACAGTTGTAGAATGGAAAATTACAAAATTACAAGTATATGGAGATTCTCAGTTGTTCATTAACCAGGTCTATGATGATTATCAAACAAAGGACAACAAGATGATGCCCTATAAAAGAATGATTGATGATTTTAAGAAATACTTCATGGATATCAAATTTGAATAGATTTCAAGAGTGGACAATAAAGTTGTTGACGCCATGGCCACTATTCCTTCCTTGTTACAAATTCCAGAGAAGAGAAGTCGTTATGAGTTCTTGGTGGAACAATTATTTTTCCCTGCTTATGACGATACTAAGTCCCAACTTATATGTCACCTAGTTGATACCAATGCCTCAATCTATGGTGACATTTTTTACTTACCTAAAAGATAACACCCTTCCACCTGACCTGTCTCGAAATCAAAAATGAAATTTCATTCACCGAGCCACCTGACATACTCTTATTGTGGATGTACTATATCAATGAAGTCTTGATGGAACTCTCATCTGATGTATGGAACATGATGAATCTGAAATGGCTTTACAGGAAGTTCATGAGGGTGTTTGCGAAACTCATTCAAGCAGTTTAACCTTAGCCAATAAACTCCTTCATTTAGGATATTACTGGCCAAACATGGAGGAGTCTTTCCAGTTCGTCAAGAAATGTCAAAAGTTTCAAATTCATGGCAACCTCATCCACACACCGATGCAAAAACTTCAGCCTTTTGCATCAACATGGCCCTTTTTTTAGTGGGGACTAGATCTTGTTGGTAAAATCCATCCATCTTCGTCGAATGGACACAAGTTTATCATCACAACTACATAATGCTTCATGAAGTGGATTGAATTTGTTCCCCTAATCACCATAATAGGAAAGAAAATTCCATCATTCATCCTCAATTACATCATTTGTCGGTACAACATCCCTCAATCCATTGTCACTGACAATGGAAGACCGTTCAAAAATCAGGGCATGCAAGAGTTGTGTGAGAAGTTCAACATTCAACATTGCTTCTCTACACCATACTATCCTCAGGGAAACAGTCAAGCAGAGGCCTCCAACAAAACTATTCTAAAAATCTTGAAGAAAATGGTCAACAACGCTAGACGTGACTGGAACATCCAATTAAACCATGCTTTGTGGGTGTATCACACCAGTATTCACACACTAATAGGAGCCACACCATATGCTCTTGTATATGGGTATGAGGCCATTGTACCCATTGAGGTTGAATTACCATCACTCTGAATTTCATTGAAGGGTATCATCTCTGATGAAGACTACCAGGTATCTAGATTGCAAGAATTGGAACTATTGGATGAACAACGCCAACATGCAGTGAACCACCTGAAAACCTACCAACAACGAATATCTAGAAGTTACAATCATAAATTCAAACCCAAAACATTTCAAGTTGGTGACCTAGTATTGAAGGAGAACCCACACAACCAACATGATAGAGAGAAGAAAGGAAAGTTTGAATCAAATTGGTTGGGCCCCTTTGTCATTTTGTTAGTCTATGGGTTAGGAGCATATTAGTTATCTATGCTAGAAGGGGACCTGTTTGAAGAGCCCATGAACAACCTTCATCTCAAGAAATTCTACACATGACTCATCCACTACATTAGAAAAAGTCATAAAAAAATCCAAAAACATCAGAAAAAATCTTGAAAAAATCCAAAACATCAGAAAAAGTCTTGAAAAAATCCAAAAACATTAGAAAAAGTCCTGAAAAAACCAAAAACATCAGAAAAAGTCTTGAAAAAATCCAAAAACATCAAAAGTCCTGAAAAAATCCCAAAACATCAGAAAATGTCCTAAAAAAAATGGTCACCCTGGTGAAAACCTTGCAAACAAGCATCTCAGTGACAACAAAAAAATCAAAAAAGGAAAAATTACAAAAAAATCATAAAATAAAATAAAAAGTGCAATAAAAGCAAGTAGTGAAAACCTGGCAATAGGCCCTATTTATGACAAGTTGGCTTCTTCCTCTATTGGAATTTTTTTTGACCATTGGCTCTTTGCTATCACTATCTACATCCCTCATTTTGAGCCTCATGTGCATATTATGCGGTGTCGGTCATGTCTCACCTTGGCTTGTTGATCATTGTACATATCCATAATAAATTGGTTTGTTTCCACTAGGGGAAAAATCTTGAACTCACTGGGGGAAAATCTATCTTTGAGCTTAAAAGTGACAGACACACAATAGTATGACAACTTGGTAATAACACAACAATCAAGTGGGCTACAACTTTGAACATCAACCAGACTCACCAAAAATAATCATCTAAACCAACAACAACAAGATCAATTGAAAACAAGTCTCATTTGGTGACAATACTTTGAATCACATTTTTATCACTTTCACAAATGTTCAAATTATTTGCATTATGATTGTTGTTATCATTTCTTAGGAGCAACTCAAGGATGTCAAAGACTAGAGAAGCTATGATCAAGAATGATATTTTTCTTTGTCTGTTGTTTGTGAGTTGATCATTAATACTATGTGAATTGTCATGGGACATGCTCTACAAAGTATCACTAATGACATTTTGGGTTCACATAGGAAAACGGCTAACTCTTGTCTGTTTATGCAAGAAATGCTCAATTCATCTCGATCCAATTATACCTAGATGCTTGTATTAACTTGCACTGTCAAACATCATGAAAGTAGTACTCAAGTCATCATGATCTAAATATACCATTAATGTTTGTACTCACTTTCAACATTTTAAAACTCAATGATGATACCAAGCATGATAAAGTAATTACTGGGATGAGAACATTGCATTGTTAGGTTTGCATGTTTAGGTTGCATTCATACTAGGTGTTGCAATTATATTTATAGATTTCTCCAAGGTAGGTACAATGTTACGAGTAATGTTATTTATATCATTAACAGATTAAGTACATTTGACATTACCAAAAAGATCATTTAGATGCATAAGCATTAGGACATCACTCATAACATTATCATATCATTTTTTCATTCATCTAGTCATTAGATCATATATTTGCATCATGAAAGTCTAAAAACAAATGCATTAACATGACATTTTCTAAAGCATTCATCTAGTCATTAGATCATATATTTGCATTATGAAAATCCAAAAATAAAGCATTGATCGTATCATTTCCATCCATATACATTTAGTCATTCATTTGCATCACAAAACACCAACATACATAAATTTCCATTCATCCATTTCATACATGCATTCATATATTTGCATTGAAAAATACAAAAATAGAGAATACCATGCATATCATACAACCATAAAAACATGTAGAATTATCCATCATTATTTAATCATTCCATTCATCTATTTCTACATTAAAATTGACATCCATTCATCCATTTCATCTATTGCATCATACATATTTGCATAAGAAAAGTACAAAAAAACATAGCAATTAACACATTCCATTCACATAATTAGATTCATCATATAGGTCATATAGACATCATTCATAAAATCATCATAGGATCATAACACATGTTGCATCCATGGCATATCATAGCACCATCATAAAACATCACATAACATACATAACATGAAATTAAATGCATCCATCATGATCAACACACATAAACACATAGGTCAACCATCAGCATCACTGCATATATATCTCAAAAATATGTCAAATGTACAAGGATATCTGAATATGAAGAAATACATCATAAAAAATGGTAGTAAATCATCGAGTATCAGTGTATACATGTCTAGATCATAATGAACATCAAATATTAGAGCTATGTAGTGCTCCCCCCAGATGGTGCTAGCATCCCTAAACTGATACCTCCTGTTGTACCTGACAGACCTACACCTGGATCTCTATGATCTCCAAGCAATGGTTGTGTGACACCTATACTCACTATTAGAGACTGCGACTTGCTAGACTGAGACTAGGTAAAGCTCTCTCGCCACTCAGGAGGGAACACCTCATGATACTACCCTTTGTAAAACTCAACCTCCTAGACAGTGCGGTGAATCTCCAAGAAATAATTTGATGACTCGATAGTTGTTGCAACCTGCTGCAATCTCTCAGTAATGGCCTCTTCTTGCTTTTCCCATCATCTCAATGCATCTCTCTTAGTAGTCAATGCAACAACCTGACCCTACTCTTGTCCCTGACCCTGCACCTGTACTAGTGGTTGTCTGGCAGCATCCCTCTCAGCTATCAGAGTCTGTATTTGCCTCTGGGCCTATAAAAGCTATGCCTGAACCAGTGACAAAAACTATGTCTATGTCTATAACTATCCCTACACTTGTTTCATTTGGCCCTGAAAGGTCTGAACTGTATCTGTACGTGCCACTATGTTGCTACCACTAAGGATCGCCTCCTGCAAGGTACTCTGACATCTGGTACCGGATGAGCACCCCCTCTTCTACTACCATCTCTTACATCATCACCCCCATCATCCCCACCATCATCACCACCTCCTCCATCACCATCCCCACCATCTCCCTCCTCCTCATCTCCACCGCCTCTACCTTGCCTCCGTCTAGGTGGTTTGTCCTCATCATTCTCCAAGGTTGGCACCGACTCATCAGGTCTAGAGATCCTCATAAATGGGTGCCCACTAAGGTATTGTGAGTACTCCTCGGTCATGTAACCCTCAACAATCCCCGAAAGGTAGTCCTAGATCACTGGTTGTAAATGATGATACATATCACATGCGACATCATAAGATAACATGGGCCTCCACGCAATCATGGCCAATCCATGTGGTATACCCTGCACTCGGTCGTACTATCTAATCACCCTCATCAATAGGAATCTCTCAATGATGTAGCATGTCTGTCCGATAAGATACCTGGATGACATAATGCAAGGCATCTCCAAATGATCCTCGGCCCACTGCTCAAGTTTAAATATGGCCACCATGTAACTAAGTATAGGTCATCCAATATGCATCTCCACTACAATTTTCCCAGTTTATGCTAGACAACTGAGCCTACATAACCATAGACGTAGGATCTCTCAAATTGCGAAAATATTTTTGTCTCTGGTCGTGTCACTACAATATACTCCCAAGCCAACATCTATAATAGGATCACCCCTGCAAATAGACTAGCTCCTCTGAGGTAAATTACCTCATGTAAATCATGGTATAATTGTGTGAGCATGCATGAACCCCAGGCAAAATGGGTCCCAAATTGAATCATCTACTCTAGTGTCTGACCCCAAACGACAAATAATCCCTTTGCCCTCTTGTTGGGACATAAGAAGCCACCGAAAAATCCCGCAAGCACAGAAAGAAAAGGGGCATACCTCTCAAACATATCCTGCCAAGGCATCTCGTACCTAGTAATATGGTCATCATGGAATATCCGGCATAAGGAATTTGTACCTCCCTACTCAGTATGGTCATATGTCACGATGTCACCCATCACAAGAATCTGCAAAATCCTATTGACATCCTCTGGCGTCATGGTCATCTCTCCAATGGCCAGATGAAAAGTGTTGTGGTCTCTATGCCACCTCTCTACCAACGCAATCTTCAATACCCAATTAATCCTAATCTGAGGCATGTCAATTAGTGAAGATAAGTTGTATCGCTCAATGATATCCCCATCAACATGTGATAATTGTGGGATCAACTCCCATGTTCGTGGGAATCACTCTTGGGACTAAAGATTATCTAAATCTGTCTCTTATCATTATAACACATCGCAATCAACACATCAATCAATCAATCAAATCAGAAAAAAAATCAAACATCAATCGTTCATACTATCAATTCTAGTGAGATTTTCATCAAATTTCACAAACATCTATTTTTTATCCTCCCCTATCATGAGGTCAAAACAACATCATCATTATTGCATCTCTCCTATCATGAGATCAATAAATCACCTAATCTATCATCAACAACAAATCATTGGCTGACGCGATTAAACATCATCAAAATTCAAGGAGCAAAACAAAAAAATCTTCATTTTTTTCCTAGATGCACCATAACAGTGCTTCATTGTGCCAAAAGGCAGATGCACCACCAAATTGGGTCGATGTACCATAACAGACTACCTATGTGCAATTTAATCCCATTACTTTGGGTGGATGTGCCAAAACTAAAATTTGATGCACCATTTCTAGTGGACGTGCTATCTAAAATTTAATGCACCATTACAAGTCGCCTGTGTGCAAAAACATGGATGTGCCATTACAGTCTATGGATGTGCCACTAAATCTTGTCAATGTGCTAAAACTTTAGGTGAATGTGCTAAAAAAATTAACATATGCCCCACAAAAAATTTCACATGCGCTGAAAGAATTCAAAAATCTAAATTCTGAAATTAAAAGGCAAGAAAATTGATTCAAAATTCACAAGAAAAGTTTTGATATTCATACTAGAGGTCCATATCCTACTGGTCAATTGTGTTTCTGCACCTGCTCGAATCGATGTGTCTCGTAGGGGATCACTATTTTCACTCAAATGCTCAAGGTTGCTCTCACTCTACAATTTTCAAAATCACAAAATACAAAAATCAATCCTTTTTCACTTTTTACCTCTTAATAAGGGTGATTTTGGTGGGATATTTTAATTTTTTTAAAAGGTCAATTAATTGGGGCAACTCAATTCTTCCATATCAGGAGATAAATCCCTAGAATATCATCAAATTAGAATTTCACTATTGACATCATAAAAAATCAGCAGAAATTTTAAAAAATCATCAAAAATCTTCTTTTCATCAAAAATTCCTTGATTTATCTCCTGAGGGGGCATACATTCGTGATCTTCTGAAAATCACCGTCTAAGGCATCGTCGAAATTTTAGTAGTACTGGTAAATTTTTGTTTGAAGTAATGTGTAAACACATCACTTCAAAGAGGGGCAAAATGTATACATCCAAAATTGGTTTGGAGAATATTAATTAAATACTAGTTATTTGATTAATAAAAATCTTTATTTCCTCTACTATATAAATAAATTGTAAAGTTTATTTATATAGTTCGTATTTCTTAATTCCTCTTATCTAAGCCACTTTCTTCATGATTTAATTAATTAAACAAACTTAACTAATTTGTTTTATTTGATTAATTCCCTCTCATTAAATTTGAATTTTTAATTCAAATTTTGTCACATTTCTCCATATTCTTCTAACCTCCTTCCACATCATCTTCCAACTCACCATGTGTCACATGAAAATAATTATTCCTAATTTCTAAAATGGGTATTTACCCTCAACAATCTCAACCAACTCAAGGACACATGGATTTTTCTTTCCATTTATTCCTTTCTACACTTGGCAAGATTGTTCTATTAAAGGGGACAACTTCCTTATTTCTCTCCAACTTCCTCATTTCTCACCATTGATCTCTCTAGATTGAATCCTAATAGTCCATTGATACCAACTCATCTGATGCCTTGGTGAAATCTATAAATAAAGGCTCATTTACAACTTGTAATAAGAGAGCATTGCATACAATTACTCTGCAGAAATCATCTTAGCATTTGAGAGCTTAGTTTGCATTTTGATTCAGCATTTAGAATAGTTTAGCAAGTAAATTAAAATCATGGTTTTACTCTTAGATTGTCTTAGTTTGCATACAGTACTTAGACTCGTTCTGATAGCATCTCCATTAGTTTGATTTAGCATTGCATCATTTCATTAGCATTATGTATACAAGAATTCATCATTTAGCATGTCATTTAGTCCATTATCGATCAAAAACATCAAAATCATGTAGGTGTAGATATAGTTTCTACATTCTAGTTTAATGGCTACTCATTTCTTAGGTTTCATCCCTATAATTCAATGCATAATTAAGATTTGAGAGCACTATTGCTAGGATCCTTAAGAATAGAGGAAGATGGAATGGCTTTAAGGAATCATTTTATCGAATTGTGTTGTTAATTTAGATTTCCTTAATGTAATATATTGCATCTGTTATGTGTTATTGATTACTTTTAATTCACATATTTTCTCACACACAAAAACTTTTTTGAAAAGGAAATTTTTTGAAAAAGGAAATTATCCTAAAATTTAAAATTTCCAAAAATGGAAATTTTTCCTAAAATAGAAATTTTCCTAAAATAGAAATTTTTCCCAAAACTGATTTTTTTTCCAAAATATGAAAATTTCCAAAAATGGAAATTTTTTCAAAAAATGAAATTTTCTTGATGGACTATAAACTAATAAATTTTAATGTTTCTGGAGGTTTAAATCATGATATTTTATGTCACATGTGCTTCTCAAGATATTTGGAGGGATAAAGGATCAATTCATTGAAGGACCAACATATGAAACAATGCCATATATTGGAGGGAGGAGTAAATGAATTAAATGGACAAGATGAATATGCATATGGATTAGTGCAAGGCCTTATTCACTAGCAAGTCAAATTTCCCAACTCATGCCATACTTTTGGAGGTTGCGAAGAAATTTGTCCAATATGTTGTTATACAAAAGGAGGCTAGGAATAATTTGATAGAAGATAAATATTTATAATTCTTAGCTAGAAGACAAAACAAGCTACAAAAATAAAGGGCTAAAAGACAAAATAGCTACCTCAAAGTGTGTGTTGGGCCCCTTTTTGATATTTCTTAATATAAAATATGCTAAAAGATATTGTATGTTTTTCTAGGTTTACATGTGAACCAATTTTATATTGAGAAATATTGTACTTCCCTTGGATTTGATGTAAACCCTAAGTTGTAATGAATCTGGTCCATTGGATGTAAATCAATATTGGCCATTGATTTGGGTTTTGAAAAACTATAAATAGGGACATCCCTTCATTTTCAAGAGGGACATGAGTTGTTGTATAAAGACATTTTGAAACAATATAGAAGAAGGAATTTAAGTTTCGTGATTTCTTTGTGTTTTCTCTTAATGTGTGCATGATATAGTCTCCTTTTATTTTAGTTCAGTTCATTTGAAGTTTAGTTTCATTTCCAACTCTTTAGTTTATGAATAGTTTTAATGGTGGTTGTCTGTTAAGGTATTTGATGTTATTCGAGCTCATGATTTTGGTGATTTATTGATGATAAGTCACTTTGTAAAGCTAGTCTGAGCTTATTTCTTTATTGCACTCTAGTTCAATTGTGTGTTCATGCTTAATGTGTTAATGTCACAATCTAAAAATCTGAAGATAACCTTAGGAGATTGCACTGGTTTTGTGACACTATAGAACCTTCTTGGTTGAACAAAATCTAGTTTTGGGAGTCTCTCTACCTTAATGCTTTCCATTATTGCTGCTATTCTTAGTTTCCATAGAATAACTCTTTAACCCTTACATCTTTTGTTATTTCTTTGAAAATATGAATCAGTTTTAAAATTCTAGCATCACTATATGGTTATATCTGATTATTTAAGTTGAATTTCAAATTGTTGTTTGTAGCTACAGTATATCAATCTGCAGACTTCTAAAACTTATATCACAAACCCATGAGATTCCAACTTTGCAAACCATAAATACCCCTTGTGATTACTAGTAAATCACATAACTATTGAGCTATTTATGCATTGTCAAGACCTGACATTAGAGACCTTGGGGTCATCTTCTGCAATTTTCTAAGGAAGGTTACCTTTCAAGAGAGATGGGATACTTGTATTTTTTCTATGTTGTTGCAGTGCTAACAACACCCATCAACAAAATTAGTGCTACATGGAAGGACGATCATAAAGCAACAAAGTTAGGAGTTGAACGAGCCTTCATGTACAAATTTGAGATATGATGGATCTCACTATAATTAGAAAATTTAAAAATCAAAAAAAATGAAAATACAAAGAAAAATATGAGTTGAGATGGGGGAGCAACAATTTCAGATTGATGCTACTTAGATTTAGGAATATTTGAATAAGTGATTGAAGAAACCATTGCATCACTTTGTATTATCATATAAATGCATAATCCATAATACTTCTAGGCATAATGAATTGGAATGTATGGCCTTCTTGGACATAATAAAGATGGGTTTGTAGGGGGAAATTTTTTTTTGGGAAGTACATAAACCTTTAGCTCCTATAGATTCAGATGAAGAAATTATTGGTGTTGTAATCAAATACTTTAAAAAATTGATCAAAGAACAACTAAGCAGTGGGGATGGATTATGTTTGGAAGATACACTACAGTCCAGTTGGTGTAGGGTGCATATTGCACCTCATTTAGAACTCACTTTCTCTTCATGTGATATGTCATTAATCAAGTTAAAATCTATTTGGACTAGATAGAGTAATCGACCAACAACGAAGAGCAATCATCTACTGAAGTAGAAGAACAATTGGTAGCTAAAGGGGAACATACAAAAGATGTTGAATCAAAAAAATCTGTATTAGTGAGTGTTGAAGCAAGTGCCACAAATTTTGAAGATAAGAAGGAAGAGGTTGAAATCATTGGGATAGTAGAAAATAGGAACAAAATGGAACCTAAAGACATTGTCTCTTTCAAAGTAAGTAATCCAACACCAGAAATAGAGCATTCAGATGAGTCACAAGGAGGCAAGATTGTTGATCAGGTCTCTTCTACTAGCATTGATGAAGATTCAGTATTAGAGAGACAAGGGAAACTCATTTTGAGGCTCATGAATGACTAGTCAGAATTAAAATACTAGATAAATTTGGAAGATTTTTTGTTACCAAGTTGGTGTAGGCTACATGATTAAACACATTCAGAGTTCACATGTAAGTTGTTTCAAGTAGCAATCAGGAAATTCAAAGAACAAATGGAGCAACCCAATGAAAAGCCTCCAACTGTTACTTTAAAATATGTGTTAGGGGTAGAAGAACATGGATCAGGTGATAGCTCAACTGAATCTAGTTTGCAAAAACATTTTGGGGCAGCAACAGAAAAGGGACAATGTATTCTTGACAATGATATAACAGATCTAAGTGTTGAGCCATCATTTGGAAATCAAGAGTCCTCTCCTTCTCAAAATAATTAGTGTATGCTTGATGATTGGCTTCACGATGTGTTCCAAGAGGGAAATCACAGACCAACTTTCAGGCCTCTTGACATAGAGTCATTTTTTTACTTCTTTGCATTCAGTGATAGGTTGCAGAATTATAATGACACTAAATAAGGGGAGGCTTCAACAATTAGTGGTGATGAAGACATATTACATAAACCTCTAGATGATGAAGTAGATGAAGTCTTGGGTGAAGAAAACTATTCCTCAACATATAGCAGCAGTGAATACAAAGAAATGGATGAACATTCTGATGAGCAATAGCCTGATGATACTGGAGATTTGACCAATGAATATAATCAAGAATTCACACCTGAACCACCAAAGGAAGAAGCTCAAAGAGAGGAAGTTTCAACAACCATTATCACGAGCAATGAAACCAAAGCAAATGTCATGATTCCTTTTGAGGATAGAAGTCAAGGTGACACATGGACTGCAAATGACAAACATTCCATTACAAATCTTCTTGAAGGGTGGCCAATGGAGGTTGCTAATCATGAGGGTAGTCTTGAAGAAGTTTTGGCTGATTTGTTTCCTCAACCTTATGCAATTATAGAATCAGGTAGAACATTCCTTGAGTTTGAAAATTTCAATCCTTTACAATGTCTACTACTTGATAAATTTGATTATGATTCAAAGGTTTTCAATGCAAGGGGCATGTTGCACCACAAGATACACCCTTTTGATGTTAATGATGCAAGGACATATGATTTCAGGCATGCTTTAAGCAATCAAACACCACTACCCATGCACGAAGATATTTGGGTTGTTTCTTTCCTCACTCTTGCTCATAATTGCACTTATTATTTTGATTATGGGGGTGTAGGAAGAAGAACTTGTTTATGGATCAATTATAGGCCTGATGAGTCACCTCAATTATTGGTTTTTCTTGATTTTCTGAGTGAATTTGAAGCCTGTGATATTGAGGCTTATTTCTCTAAATACAAGGATGAATTTGCATGGCCTTGGACTATTACTATCACCCTATTGCTTGTGCATGCATTGAGAGATCATATAGGCATGTGTGTCAGCTTGCCTTGTTTGAACATGGTTCATTTTGAGTCTCTCTGTATATAATTTGATTTGAATAAATGTAGTTTTCTTTCGTTTACCTCTTCTTTCTTGCATTGGTTAGTGTAGATGGTTTGTTAAAAGTTAGGATGCTTTAGGTTAGTGTGCTTTAGTTTGGTCTTTCTTCTACTTTTGAAGTTTAGGGTTCCTTATTTTCTTCTAGGAATGTTTGCAAGCACAACAACCATTTCATTACCTAGGGTTATTCTAGATATTTCCTTGAGAAATTATAATCGTGTTTTCGGAATGGACAGTGAGGGTCTTATGTTAGTGTCAAGTGTTCTAGATGTTTGATTCAAAGGGGATAAGTTATTGGTTTGATCTGATTCTAACATATTCTAAAATCTTACACCTTTCACACATTTTAAGAATCCTGAAGTTGTTGTAGGTTCCTTTGTGAAATCCTATTAAGTGAATTTTTTAAAATTCTACTTTAACACCACTGTGATTCTCAACCCTGAATACAAGCTTTACTACTTGCAAGTTGGAATGAATGGAAAGGATCAAAAGAAGAAAAAGAAAAGAAAAAAGAATGACAATTAAAAAAATTCAACTTTCAAGAGGATCTGAATAACTCTACCAGGGCTATGGATACCTGGCTAGTAGTAGAGCTATGTTCGGGAGAGTCACAACAACAACCTCATCGAGGCTATGGACACCTGACTGGTAGCGAGGAAATGCCCAGGTAGCTTTTGAAGTAGAATCATTCACGTAGCTTAACTTGATGGAGCACAGTTGACTTAACGAAGGTAATTAATACATTTGCACACACTTGTATTTTCAACATACAGAAGGTTGGACTAACTAGTGGTTTTGATCCTTTGGTCAAGTGTTTCCATTAGTTCGGCCTAGCTTGAAGATCAAAACCAAAGATTTTGGGTTTGTGGTTCTACTTTGTTATGTGCTTTTCACACACACACCCCACTAAAAGTAGGGACCCCCTCCCTTTTGCTTTGCTTTTTCCTTCTTTTTTTTGACTTTGGGTCAAAGAGTTCTATGGAGTTTGGATGTCGCCATGAGGTTCTAAGGGTCTGCCAAAATCCCATCTGCTCAAGTTAAGTTGAAGTTTCTTTTATGTGAGATGTTGTCATGTGGATATCAAGGTCTCCTATGCTAGTACTAGTCCCTGCGGCTTCCACAATCCAAATATCTGCATTTCAAAAACGGGGTGCAAACTTTTAGTTTTTAACATTTAGTGCACATAAAATTCAAGTCTCCACATGCCTAAATAGGTTTGAACCAAAATTACTAAGTGTTGAAACTTTTCAGAAATTTCATTTGTGTGATGCTTTCTGCAGAATGTCATCTGTAGAATGTCGTTTGTGGAATGCCATTGTACAGGCACCAAATCCTCTAGCTTCCGCAATCCAATTTTCCACATTTTTTTAAATGGGTCAAAACATTAAGGAATAGTTCTAGGCACTCTTCCTACCCATTTTCCCTTGTGCTAAAATTGAAAAAACTCAAATTTACTAAGTTGTGTGGCTTTGCGGAAATCTCGGTGCGAAATGCCGCTTGTGGAATGTCATTTGCGAAATTCCATTGCACTAGCACCAAACCCTCTGGCTTCTGCATGTCAAATTTCTGCATTTTTCAAAAGGGGTCAAATCATCAAGTGTCAAGTCTAGGTGCTTTTCTCATGCATTTATCCATGTGCTAAATTTGATAAAACCCAAAATCGCTAAGATTTTTGGCTTTGTGGAAATTTTCATGCGGGAAGTTGTCATGTGGATGTTGGGGTCTCCGATGTCATTTTTACGATTTAGATTTGTTTGGCTTCCCACCTTGCGGCTTTCACATTATGTTTTTCCGCATTGATCATTCCTTGAAAATTTAAGGTGGGTTGTCGTTCATGCCTCGAAAACATAATTTTCCAACATGCCAAATTAGATAAATTTGAAATTTGTTAAGTGTTAAGGCTTTGGGGAAATTTTAATGTAGGATGCCATCTACAGAATGTCATCTACATAATGTGGTTTGTGGAATGTCGTTGCATCAACGTTGAACCCTTTGGATTTCACATTGCTTCGACCCTCAAAAGTCAAATTCCCTCAAAAGTGGAAAATTTGTTCACTGGGCACCAAACCCTCTAGCTTCCGCATTGCTTTGGCCCTCAAAAGTTAGATTCCCTCAAAAGTGGAAAATTCATTCACCGGCGTCAAACCCTCCAACTTCTACATTGCTCTATCCCTCAAAAGTGAAATCTCCTCAAAAATCAATTTCCCAAAAAGGAAATTTTCTTGAAATGGAAAATTTCCAAAAAAAGGAAATTGTTCTGAAATGTAAAAATTTCTAAAAATGGAATTTTTTTTTCAAATAGATTTTTTTCCAAAATGAAAATTTGTTCTGAAATGCAAATTTTCCCAAAATTGAATTTGTTCCAAAATAGGAATTTTTTCTGAAATGGAAAATTTCCAAAAATGGAATTTTTTTCAAAAAAATGAAATTTTCTTGATGGACTATAAACTGATAAATTTTAATATTTTTGGAGGTTCAAATCATGATATTTTATGACATAGGTGCTTCTCAATATGTTTGGAGGCATAAAGGATCAATTCATTGAAGGACCAACATATGCCGTATATTGGAGGGAGGAGTAAATGAGTTAAATAGACAAGATGAATGTGCATGTGGATTCGCGCTAGGCCTTATTCACCAGCAAGTCAAATTTCTCAACTCATGTCATACTTTTGGAGGTTGCGAAGAAATTTTTCCAATATGTTCTTATACAAAAGGAGGCTAGGAACAATTTGATAGAAGATAAATATTTATAATTCTCAGCTACAAGATAAAACAAGCTATAGGACAAAAAAGGATAAAAGACAAAATAGTTGCCTCAAAATGCACGTTGGGCCCCTTTTTGATATTTCTTAATATAAAATATGCTAAAAGACATTGTACATTTTTCTAGGTTGACATGTGAACCAGTTTTATATTGAGAAATATTGTACTTCCCTTAGATTTGGTGTAAACCCTAAGCTGTAATGAATCTAGGCCATTGGATGTAAACCAATCTTGGCCATTGATTTGGGTTTTGAAAAAATATAAATAGGGGCATCCCCTCATTTTCAAGAGGGAGATGAGTCGTTGTATAAAGACATTTTGAAGCAATATAGAAGAAAGCATTGAAGTTGGGTGATTTCTTTATGTTTTCTCTTAATGTGTCATGATTCAGTCTCCTTTTATTTTAGTTCGGTTTATTTACAGTTCAGTTTCATTTCCATCTCTTTAGTTTATGAACAATTTTAATGGTGGTTATCTGTTAAGGTGTTTGAAGCACTTCCAACTCATGATTTCGGTGATTTATTGATGACAATTCACTTTGTAAAGCTAGTCTGAGCTTATTTCTTTACTGCACTCTAGTTCAACTGTGTCATGCTTAATGTGTTAATGTCACAGTCTAAAAATCTGAAGATAACCTTAGGCGATTGCACTAGTTTTGTGACACTGTAGAGCCTTCTTGGTTAAAAAAAATCTAGTTTTGGGAGTCTCTCTACCTTAATGCTTGCCATTATTGCTACTATTCTTAGTTTCCAGAATTAGAATAACTCTTTAACCCTTGCATCTTTTGTTGTTTCTTTGAAAATATAAATCAGTTTTAAAATCCCAACATCATTGTATGGTTATATCTGATGATTTAAGGTGAGTTTTAGATTGTTGTTAACAACTATAGTATATCAATCTCTAGATTTCTGAAACTTTTGTCACAAACCCATGAGATTCCATCTTTGCAAACCATAAATACCCCTTGTGATTACTAACAAATCACATAACTAATAAACTATTTATGCATTGTCAAGACCTGACATTAGAGACCTTGGGGTCACTTTCTAAATTTTTTTTAGGAAGGTTACCTTTCAAGAGAGATATGATACTTGTATTTTGTCTATGTTGTTGCAATGCTAAAAGAACCCATCAACAGATACTTGGGTTAAATTCTCTTTAATCCCTCTATACTATTAGAAAAAATAGATATTATTTTCTCTTGTAGTTTAAAAAGCTATATTAAATATTAGTTAAAATATGTAGGAATTATTATGAATATAACACTATCTTGATTATGGTTGTGACCAACCACATAGAGATTCTTACTTATTGTGAATTTAATTAATTAAAAAAATTAAATTAAGGATTTTAGAGGTCCCATCAAGGATGTATAATGGGAAAATTTTGACCTCATAGATTGGGGAGGATAACCTTTAGATTCTTATAAAAAAATGATACAAGTAGCTTGTGAGTTGAGAACACTAGGAATTTAAATAAAGAAAAAATAGGGTTTATGGAGAGTATATTGATATGATGTGGTAAGGACCCTATTTTCCTCTATTTCATTAGGAAATTACATCCACACAATGATATGATTATCAACCCTTAGGTGAATCAATTCAAAGTGGGAATCTTCATATTTCCTTATGCTTGAAGGATGGGGGTCAAGGTCAAACAACACTTTGGGGAGAAAAACTAAAAATAGTATAAATAAACACCAAAATGCAATCTAGCACTTGAAACAGTAATATTATGCTCAATACTGACATAATCAGAAATTAAATTGTAGATCAGAGAAGGGTAGAATGATGTTTACCAATCACCAAAAGTTTTTTTCCGAAGCAGATCTGGGATTCATTCACCCATCGGAAAATGAGTCCAAGTTCAGAGATTTTTGTAGCTTTTAGGAGCCTCTGATATAGATCTAAATCTTCTAATTTTCCCAAGTTTCATAGTAAGAATGTTGAAAATTTCTTTGGGATCTTAGTTTCCATGAGATGACAATAATTTTGAAAACTTTTACAACTTTGACAACTTTGTAAATCTTGCACTTTAAAAGGTCTTCAACCTAAATCTACAATCACACATACAAGAGGGGAAAATGTATGTTTTAGGTGAATAGGGGTTTGCCTTGGTCAACCACATTTTGGAAATCAAACCTTTAATTGAAATGAAACATGGAAGAGGGAATGAAGAATGAAAAAATCTATGTTACCACTCAACAAACCTTTGATTGAAACCTTGATAATGGAGATATTAGGAAGTATACAACTTGCATGAAATGACTAAATTGGATGTGGATCTTGGCACTTGAATCTTGATTGAAATAATTTTTTGAATGCTTGACTTGATCATGAAACCTACATCACAATGTTAGCTCCAAAAACATGCATGGTGCAAGAATACTTTGACATGATGAATAGATTTTGAATGTTACAATAAATCTTCTCTTGAATGCTCTTGATCATCACCTTATATCTTGTAATTGAACACTTGAAAATCTAGGTCAAACATAGTGAAATAACCTTCTATTTATAGGTATGTGATGAGCCCAAAATATGCTCATCATCTGGTTATCATGGTATACTTTTAATACCTTTACTTCTGTTGATTATGGTTGTTTAACTCTCTTGAAACCTTTTTATTGGGGGATATCCTGTAGCAATACACTTTCATGTTCCTGTAGCTGATCATATTGACATGTATGTATTTATTACCATGTTGACTTCCCAAATGACTGGTATAGTGCATGTAGTTTTTGAATGATGAAATAGATTTAAATATGTGATTAATGAATGGATATTGTGTATGTGCCATGCGCCTTTTCTTTCGTATCTGTTACCTTGTGTTTCGCAGGTTGTTGAAGAAAGTGTGATCGAGTCAAGCGCAGCCAATCTTGGCCTTGCAGTAAAGTCCATTTCTTGCACAACTTCGAGGAAGCTCTGGCGAAGACTCTTTGACCAAAACCGTTGGGAAGGATTTTAAATGACATTTAATCTGGAAAGAGTGGAGTGCTAGATTCTCTCTGGATCAGGTTGAATGGATAACTCATTTATGAGTCTGTTCCTTGATTCCGGGATACATTTTGTATCCACGTCTTTCTCTGTTGAGTTAGTTAGTTAGTTGTTCTCCTGTTTTAAAAATAAGTGTTCCTCTTGCGCGGGTGAACAAGATTAGAGAAGGAGATAGATAGATAGATAGAGAAGCAGATTATGTAAGAGTTAGAGATATAATATGAATAAGAGTTTTTGTTAGTTTTTAGAAGCAGAACAGTCAATGTAAATAATTTCACATTATGAATAAAAGTTGATGGAGTTCTGAGCACAATCTTTTGTGTCAATTAGTTGATGCTTGCTAAGGGGGCCCACTTAGTAAGTATCTATAGGAGCGTAGTTGTTTATCTTTTGTTAATTCAAGTTAGATTTCATTTTAGAAGTTTCAGCACAAGCTCAGTCTTATATTGTTCCTACAGAATCGAGAATCCATCCCTGTGTTTGTTCCTGCAGCATAAGGCCAGTTTATAGTTTATCCTTCAACTATAGCTATTACGATTTCCGCTTTGGTTAGTCTATGATTGAGTTAAGAGAACTTTACGATATTGCATAGATAGAAATTTCTTTCCAAGTGTTTATTTTTTAGTGGATTGTGACTAAAACTGGTTCTTAGTGCATATATTGTGCCGCTCCATTTAAAGTTTACGTTCCCTAGTTTGACAAGCAAATGAATGTCCATGAAGAGGTATTAATCACCTGTTGGAATGTCCAATTCCCAGAATAGGTTTTGCTATGATTTTCATATCCTTTTGTGGGCGCGATCATTTTTGGCACCATTGTCGAGGATGGTGTCAATCTAAGAACCTATTATAGTCATTGTTAGCAGTAGTTTAGTCAGTTTTTCAAATCTTTCAAAATACCATTCATTTTCATTGCATGCATAGAAGGAGAGATGCTCAGGGAAGATTTCTCCCCAACCTACCATTCATTGCCAAGAAAACTAAACTAGCTTATAGCCTATTTGAGGACGAAGGAGACTTAGATATTGACCCATTTGCTGAAGGTCTATGTGTTGATTTGCTATTTGGCCTGTTTGACAAAGAACCTGAAGGAAATCCATTTGCTCCTATACTTGGTCAAGTGAACATGGCACGTAATCCACCGAATCGACCTCCTGCTTTTGAATTCCCCATTACTCCTCAACAAAACAATGACAACCTTAAGAATATTCCTTGTTCATTACTTCCTAAGTTCTATGGCCTAGTCACGGAAAATCCAAAGACCTTCTTGTTCGAATTTGATATCCTCTGTTGTAGTTATGACTACACTTCAGATGCTCACAAACTGAAATTGTTCCCTGCTACCTTGAAGGAGGGAGCTCTCAGATGGTTCATGAGTTTGGGAAGGGGTGTTATCAATAGTTGGCCATTCATGCAAACAAAATTTCTTGAGAAATACAAGGAATACTGTAAGAGTGGCAGTAAAGGTGATGATATATTCTGAATTCAACAAAAGGAAGATGAAAGTCTAGAGGATTATATATCAAGATTCTTGTTTTCACTGAAAAAGAATTCAGACCATACTCTTAATGAAGAATCTCAAAAATTACTTTTTCTAAGGGGAATCAATGATACTTGCATAGATGCCTTGGACCTGATGGGAGTTAGTGATATCACTCAAGCATCTTGGGATGATCTCATGAAGATATGTCTCAATTACTCTCGAGCAAATGTGAAGAAGGGTAGAGGTCATCAAGCTACAGTGGGAAATTCTTCTTCCAGCGGAGTTTCCAGGATGGAGATCACAAACTTGCTGTCTAATTTCAAGCAAGACATCATAAACAACATGGCTACGTAGTTGGATGCCATGCAAGCTCGCAAGAAACATGAGGAGGCTGAAGCAATCCTGGATGAGTTATGTCCACATTGAAGATAGAAGAAACGTGACTACAGATGCAAGTTGGTGGCCAATATGGAAGCTAAACAGTTACCTACTGATTTTAAGATGATAGAAGGTGATGATGACCAAGTCTTCTTTGTTGCACAAAGGAGACCATGGGCTCCAAGACAAGGTATGCCTCAAGATCCTTTGACTTTTGGTAATCCTTACTCTAGTTATAATAACCAATGGCAACCCACGTATGGTCCATCTCCAACTTGGAATGCTCCTCAACCATACTGGCCTAATTATCGAGCCCTCAATGGCAACCTCGTCAAGGAGGTTGGCAGCACCTACAAGGACAGTGGACTCCACCTCCAGGTAACTAGCAGCAGAACCCTCAATGGAGAGGTTCTCAGCAATGGCAGAACCAACCCCCTAGATTCCTACAGTCTCAGCAGCCACAACCTCTAGCCCTTATGCCTCCTCTTGCAGCTCCTGCAACAAATACTGGCCCTCCAAAACAAACGCATATGCCTGCTCAACCATTGCCCAATCCTAATAGCAAGCAACAGCAACAACAACAACCTATGTATTCTACATAAGCCAACCCATATCCAGCTTATGCCCTGAATATCAATGATATCCATCTCAGGTCTGGAACCACTCTCCCTACTCCATAGCCACCTGTAATAATAGAGATTCCAGACTCTGCTGCTAAACAACCTACTGATCATGCAGAAGATATACCTGTATCAGCTACTGCCTCCAAGGAAACCATCCTGCAGCCTCAAGCTACACCACCTTTTCCTCATAGATTGCAGATTACTACACCCAAGACCATTGAAGAACCCACCTTTGATATTTTGGAGCAACTAAAGAATGTACAAGTTCAAATTCCTCTTTTTCAAGCTATCAAAGATGTTTCAGTTTATGGAAAAGCCATTAAAGAGGCTTGTTTAAAGAAACAACAAAGAAAGAAAAAGGACCCCCAAACTATCCATGTCCTAGGACAGTTAGCCAATATTATATTGGGGAAAGTTGTCATTCCTAAATATACTGATCCTGGAAGTCCTGTAGTAAAAATCAATATCAATGGTCAAGTAGTAAGAAATTTTTTGGTTGACCTTGGTGCAGCCATTAATGTGATGACCAAGTACACTATGGAATGTTTGAATATTCCAAACATTCGGTCTACACTGACTGTCCTGCAGCTTGCTGATAGTTCTGCAGTTACACCTGATGGAGTAATAGAAGATGTCATTGTCACCCTTGAATCTTGGGAATACCCTGCTGATTTCACCATATTGTCCACTAAGGCAACCCTAGGGGGATATCCTATTATCCTAGGCAGACCTTGGTTAGCTACAGCTGATGCCCTTATAGGATGTCATTCAGGAGACATGACAATTTCTGATGGTCAGTCAAGGAAGAAATTGGCTTTATACCCACCTGCACAACCTTTACCAGATTTATCTCAACCAGTTTGGCCAGATCTAGGAGAGGAACCTGAAGAAGTCAATTCATTAGCTCAGTTGATGATGCTACGAACTGATCCATTTTCCCAGCTTCAGAGTGAAGATAACTTGCTTCTACACATTCTACAGTTTAGTTCTGGTTTGAATAGCCCATCTATTTTGGACAGCCGCCCTCAGCAATGTTTCCTATAGCAACTGGATCCTGAGAACCATCATGATTTGCTATTATGTGATATACAGGCACCACCTTTATTAGCAACTTCAATAAATGATCTCACCAAATAGATAGAAGTATCTCCAGGCCGATGTCTGCATATTAATAATAAGTTGTCTCTGTCTCAACAAACTGCCCTAGCCACAATGCTGCAAGCCCACAAAAGAGCTTTTGCATGGGACTATGGGGATATGAGGGGTTTAGACCCAAAACTTTGTACACATTGCATATATATTGACAGTGACTTCAAACCTATTAGGCAGCCTCAGAGAAGAATTAATCCAGCTTTGAGAGAAATCGTCAAAAAAGAATTGCAAAAAATGTTAGTAGCTGGCTTTATCTACCCAATCTCCGATAGTCAATGGGTTTCCCCATTGGTCATTGTTCCTAAGAAAGGAGGAAAATGGAGGGTATGTGTAGACTATAGAGAGCTCAACTTGGCAACAAAGAAAGATTACTTTCCTCTTCCATTCATTGATCAAGTTCTAGATAATTTAGCAGGGAAAAAGTACTTTTCATTCTTAGATGGTTTCAGTGGGTACAATCAAATCAAGATTGCTCCTGAGGATCAAGAAAAGACTACTTTTACATGCCCTTGGGGAACATTTTCCTATTCAGTTTTTCCTTTTGGTCTTTGTAATGCTCCTGCAACTTTCCAGAGGGCAGTCATAAGTATCTTCTCAGATATCTCATATGATTGCATGGAAATATACATGGATGACTTTATTGTTTATGGAACAACATTTGAAGAAGCTCAAGCTAACTTGGAAAAGGTACTATAGAGATGTGAAGATCACAACCTATCACTGAATAGTCAAAAGTGCTTCATGATAATGCAAGAAGGAATAGTACTTGGTCACTATATTTCTGCTGCAGGAATTCAAGTTGATCCTGCTAAGATTGAAGTTATCTCTAAGTTACCCTCTCCTACCAAGCAAAAAGAGGTACGGAGCTTTCTAGGCTATGCCAGATACTACAGAAGATTCATCAAGGACTTCAACCAAACAACGGGCCCTTTATATAGTCTGTTGAAGAAAGATGCAGATTTTTCCTGGACAGAGGAGTGTGAAAAAGCATTCCTTGACTTAAAAGTCACCCTTACATAGGCACCTGTTTTGAAAGGACCTGATTGGTCACTTCCATTTCATATTCATACAGATGCATCAAATTATGCCATTGGCACAGTGTTAGGGCAGAAGGATGGTTCAATAGAACATGCACTCTATTACATAAGCAAAAATTTGCAAGGAGCTGAATTGAACTACACTGTTACAGAAAAAGAAATGTTAGCAATCATTTACGCCCTCAATAAATTCAGGCATTATATTACTGGTTATCAGATATTTGTTCATACTAATCATGCCGCAATCCGGTATCTCATGAACAAAGTAGCAATATCCGGGAGACTGGCAAGATGGTTATTGCTGATGCAGGAATTTGACATTACAATTGTGGACAAACCAGGTAAAGCCAATGTGGTTGCCAATTTCCTTTCCAGACTTCAAAGGAAAGATGACTCTACAGTTGTTGAAGACTCCTTTCTTGATGAGCACCTGTTTGCAATTAAGGTTATTTACCCATGGTATGCTGATATAGCAAATTATCTGGCTACAAGAAGAACTCCTCCTCAATTCTCCCCTAAGGAAAAGAGATTATTGGTAGAGAAAAGCTTTAACTTTTCTTGGATTGCAGATTGCATGTTTTATACGGGGCCAGATCAAGTTATGAGGAGATGTGTACCAGAGGAGGACACTCATGATATACTACATGCCAGCCATGATGAGCCATGTGGAGGACATTTTGCTGCCAAAAGAACAGCGATGAAAATTCTAAATACTGGTTACTATTGGCCAACCTTGCATAGAGATGCAGCCAAATATACCAGGAGCTGTGACAGATGCTAGAGGATGGGAAGACCAACTCGATTTGATGAGATGCTTCTATTTCCACAAGTTGTAGTTGCTCCCTTCGACAAATGGGGACTTGATTTTGTAGGACCAATTGATCCACCTTCCAATGGTAAGTCCTACATCCTTGTATGCACAGACTATGTCACAAAATGGGTAGAGGCTAAGCCTATGAAACATGCTAGGGACAATAAAGTGGCTGAATTTCTCTATGAGGAAATATTTACTAGGTTTGGTGTCCCTAGGGAAATAGTGACAGATCAAGGAACACAATTTACTTCTACACTTATCACAGCTTTAGTCAATGAATATAATATACGGCATAGGAAATCAACTCCTTATCACCCCCAGGCCAATGGCCAGGTTGAAGTCACAAATAGGGATATAGAGGCCATTTTGACTAAAACTGTAGATTTGCATAGGAAGGACTGGGCCACAAGGTTACCATAAGCTATATGGGCCTACCGTACTACCTGGAAGACTGCTACATGATATACACCTTTTGAAATGGTGTATGGTCAAACAGTTGTGATGCCAATAGAGTTTGAACATAAGACTCTAAGAACAACATTAGAGATGGACATGGATTTAACAAATGCACAAAAGGACAGAATCATGCAGGTCAATGCTTTGGATGAGCTCCGAAAGAATGCCCTGCAACACACTGAGATGATACAAAATCAGAGAATGAGGTGGCATGATAAATACATTAAGGAGAAGAAGTTCAAAGTAGGAAATTGGGCCCTGCTTTATGACTCACGATATAAGGACAGTCCAGGCAAATTACAAACCAAATGGTTGGGCCCGTATGAAATTGAGAATGTATTTGCTAATGGTTCAGTGCAACTTGTTACAATTGATCCTGTTAGATTCAAGCTGTTAGTTAATGGACACCACCTCCGGTTGTACCATAAACCAGTTTCAAAAGAGGAATTCATGCAGTAGTTCGTTCAGGATTCTGCCACAACTCTTCCTACAGCTGAAGGCTTTGGCCTTGCTCCTGCAGCTTCTTCGTGATTTTCTAATGCATGCTCATAATAAAGGTTTCCTTTTAAGGGAACCCCTTTTCTTCGTTTCCACTTGTTGCCACATTTCACTTCTTTATCTTTCGTACCATCCATCCATTCCATTCATTCATCTCGTCCATCCACGTCATCCATCCACCTCATCCATCCGCACCACCCCTAATTATGATCTCATTCCCAACTATCATCTCATGTCGAGGCCGTCAACTTTCTCAGCACGTACAAACATTTAATGAAAGGTACGCAATATCTTGTGATTATCGCATTTTTTATTTATTTCATTCTATTCATTTATTGCACTGTTTGTATCAGTCATTATCACCTGATTTTTGCCTATTCCCTAGTACATGTGAGGACACATGTCATACTCTAAGTAGGGGGTGGGATAATCCACCTTTTAAACCTGTCCTTTCACCGCTATCACAACTACTTAGATAATCTTTCTTTATTATTTTTCTGGTACTTTCCAAATATGATCACATGTCTTTTCCATTGCATGTTTTTCATTGAGAATCACATTCAAAAGAAAAAAAATTGCTTGTTTAAAAAAAGTTCATAAAGTTCATTTTTGGAAAAGAAAAGGAAATTGACGGCGGAACAGAGAAAAACCAGAGCAGAATAGGGGAAAATTCTTGATTTTCAGAAAGGAGTTGAGTCAGCTAAGGAAAAACTATGAACATGGGTGGTCAGCTGGTTAGGCATGAGCCTGTAGCTCATGAGTTGTTAATGCAAAATCCTCAAACGGCCCAAGCATTCAGCCTCTGTGGTTGGCTGAATTACTTCTTGAGTTTAGATGCTTTTGACGATGAGGCTGCAGGCGAATTTTTGAGAACCCTTTCTAAAGGGGAGGCTACTGTATGGGGTCTAATAGTTGTTGCGACTGAAGAAAGAATTGTAGAAGTAACCGGGCTCCCAGCCGTTGGAGAAAATTTTTCTTCGGACACTGCCTCTGCAAGTGCAGAATTTTCAATACCCACTGATGGACCTTTGGAGGTCTCAAAACAGGGATTCAAGCGAGTGTCGTTGCCTCCTCCATACCCAGAATACACTGCTTTCATAATTAGGTATTTAACTTGTGAAGGTTGTTTCTCCTCCCTACATTCTTACCACTTCAAATTGCTAAGTCATATGAGGCATGGATTAGTTGTTAATGTTCTGAACTTTTTGTTAAACTTTCTGGAACAATGTGCCCACGGAACCCAACAGGGGAAAGATAATTCTATTGCTCACCATGGCCTCATAAAATTGTTGATTGCACACTCTTTGAGAGATGTATCACCTCTTTCTTGGGAAGAATTTGTTGCCTAGAAGAGCCTGCAACGTCTAGAACTCCCTAGAGCACTTACCCCACGACCTCAAAAAAAGAAAGAAGAAATAGCATCCACTAGTAGAAGAACAGGGCAAGCATCATCTGCTCCTGTAGCACCTGGTCCTGCAGCTCTCACACTAGAGTCCTCTTCCCGGGTGCAAACTAGGGCTGCCAGTAGGAGAGAGAGAGGAAAAACTAAGGTCGGAGAGTCATCTGGGGTTGAGCAAATCCCAGAATCTGACCCCCCTTCTCAAAAAAGGCAACGTTCTCCTATAGCTTCTTCCCCTGCAGCATTGTCTCCTACAGCAACACCTGTTGCCATCACCAGTTCACCATCATCCTCTGACAAGGCAGAACCTTCTAGGAAATTCAAAAAGAGGAAGGCTACGAGAACACCTCCTGCAGCCACAACACTGCCAAGAAGAGTTTCTACAAGAACACAATGTAAAGTATCCCCTGTTTCACCTCAACCTGAGGTTATTATAATTTTAAAAGAATCTGTTGAGTTTGAACTTGATGTTTCTCAGAATATGTCTGAAAGTGCTGCATAGAGTTCATTTGTTATTCTTGAAGAAGAACGAGTTGAGACAAGGGAAGTTGAGCATAATGAAAGGGGAGTACCAAGTCTTGATGACTTGGTTGTTGCGGCTATGCAGATTTCAGAGGAAGCACAGTCTTCTCCACTGCAGCGACAAGAATTTTTCCTGCAGCAAGAGGAAGAACAGACTGAACCATTGGAAGTGGTCAATGAAGCCTCAATTTCCCCTGCAACTTGTCAAGCCATTGTTGTTTATAAGAAAACATTTTTAATTGAATTTTTGGAATATGTCAAAGCTACATGGAAATCGGTTACATTACAAACCCTGACTTTCTGCCACCTGGCCGAGACTGAAATGCAACAGAGTCTTTGGGAGGAGGAAAAGAAGAAACTGAAAAAGAAAATTGAAGAGAAGAAACAGGAAATTCAGGAGTTAAAAGAAAAGATGGATGAAATGCTGAAGGTAACTGGTCAAATTATGGAATGCAGACCACCACCCAGAGTTTATGCTCTGTGCCTCAAAGAACAGTTCTTGTGGTTTCAAATGATGAGAATTTCTAGAAATCGGGATCCTATTCTTCACAATGCTAAAGAGTTTTATGATGCATATCAGGCAACCCCTAATTGGCTCAGAAATTATTTGTGTGAATTTTACCTTCATGGCTTCTTAATTCCATTTGAAACAGATTGGAATCCTCTTCTGTATATTGACGATATCCATTTGAGATCACTTATGTCTTGGGCAACAAATGAAGCAAATTATGGCAGGCAATGGGAAACCTATGAAGAAGCTGAAAGGAATGAGCCTGTTCCATTGCGTTCTGAGAGTTCAAACCCCCACACAATGCTGAAAACCTAGCTTACTTTGGCATATGGTTTTAATAATGATACAGCTAGAGTGAAAATATTTGATCTCAGGAGACAGGTATATGATGAATTTTAGGAACAATCATACTCGTTTTGGAGACTGTCATACTCCAGAGTTGAAAAGAGGTGGGAAAGATTAACTGTTGGGTTAAGAAAGTCTGAACCTCACAGTCCACTAAATTTTACAGCAGCTCTTAAACGGTCAAGAAAATACATATAGCTAGGACTCCAAAAGAGGTTTGAATTGTGGTTGCCATTAACATTTAGACCACCTGTGCTAATGTGGCCCCTTTATTCCTATCAGGCTACAAAACTTAATGAAGACATAGAAGCCCGTAGGTATGAAGGATGGCAGAGTTACAGAGGCTTTTGTTACAAATTTGGAGTTCCATTTCAGGGTCATTCTTCAGCCACTGATTTCAAAGAGACCACCAGGAAGTTTAATGCTAGAGGACCAGCATTGGGTTGAGTAGGGGGCAAAATGATGAGCCCAAAATATGCTCATCATCTGGTTATTATGGTGTACTTTTAATACCTTTACTTCTGTTGATTATGGTTGTTTAACTCTCTTGAAACCTTTTTATTGGGGGATATCCTGTAGCAATACACTTTCATGTTCCTATAGCCGATCATGTTGACATGTCTGTATTTATTACCCTGTTGACTTCCCAAATGACTGGTATAGTGCATGTAGTTTTTGAATGATGAAATAGATTTAAATATGTGATTAATGAATGGATATTGTGTATGTTCCATGCGCCTTTTCTTTCGTATCTGTTACCTTGTGTTTCGCAGGTTGTTGAAGAAAGTGTGATCGAGTCAAGCGCAGCCAATCTCAGCCTTGCAGTAAAGTCCATTTCCTGCACAACTTCGAGGAAGCTCTGGCGAAGACTCTTTGACCAAAACCATTGGGAAGGATTTTAAATGACATTTAATTTGGAAAGAGTGGAGTGCTAGATTCTCTCTAGATCGGGTTGAACGGATAACTCATTTATGAGTCTGTTCCTCGATTTCGGGATACATTTCATATCCACGTCTTTCTCTGTTGAGTTAGTTAGTTAGTTGTTCTACTGTTTTAAAAATAAGTGTTCCTCCTGTGCAGGTGAACAAGATTAGAGGATATAGATAGATAGATAGAGAAGAAGATTATGTAAGAGTTAGAGATATAATATGAATCATAGTTTTTGTTAGTTTTCAGAAGCAGAACAGTCAATGTAAATAATTTCACATTATGAATAAAAGTTGATGGAGTTCTGAGCACAATCTTCTGTGTCAATTAGTTGATGCTTGCTAAGGGGGCCCACTTAGTAAGTATCTGTAGGAGCGTAGTTGTTTATCTTTTGTTAATTCAAGTTAGATTTCATTTTAGAAGTTTCAGCACAAGCTCAGTCTTATATTGTTCCTGCAGCATCGGGAATCCATCCATGTGTTTGTTCCTGCAGCATAAGGCCAGTTTATAGTTTGTCCTTCAACTGTAGCTATTACGATTTCTGCTTTGGTTAGTCTATGATTGAGTTAAGAGAACTTTACGTTATTGCATAGATAGAAATTTCTTTCCAAGTGTTTATTTTTCAGTGGATTGTGACTGAAACCGGTTCTTAGTGCATATATTGTGCCGCTCCATTTAAAGTTTACGTTCCCTGGTTTGACAAGTAAATGAACATCCATGAAGAGGTATTAGTCACCTATTGGAATGTCCAATTCCCAGGATAGGTTTTGCCATGATTTTCATATCCTTTTGTGGGCGCGATCAGTATGTATCCTTAATTTCCTAAAATTCAAATATCACAATCCGATATTGAATTATGGATTTGAAAACATTAAAGTATCGCTAAAAACTTAATTTAAATTTAGATCCTAAGGTTTAGGGAGGATAAACCTAGGACACACATTGTTCATTGTAAAGTCTTATGTTTAGGAATTAATAAATTTTGGGTTTCCCCTTCAAAAAATGTAATTAAAGAGGCTTGGAAAATGAATTAAAGGGCCAATTAAGGAATAATGAAGCTCAATTAATTAAAAGGGAAAATAAGTGTGTAAATTTAATAAGGTACATTTAACAACACTAAATTAAGGCATTATTAAGTACAATTTAAATAGGAGGGCCCAAACAAGTGAGAAAATGTAAAGGGTTACACTTTTCTACAGTACATTTAGCCCCCACTTTATTGAGAGGATGGCCCTACGTCAAACTCACACTAAAGTAGACAATCAAGAGAGGTCTAACTGTACAATCATTGGAAGGATAAGATGACAAAGATCAAGGAAGGTTATCAAGCCTCCAAGATCTAAGATCTCATGAGAAAACCAACAAAGGCACAAGGAGACACATTCCTATACTAAACGCATATATGTATGCAACAATGACAAGATACTCAATCATACAATTCCAAAGACTAAAAGAAAAAGAAAAGAGAAAAAAAAAGGAAAAAGGGTGGATCAAGCCTCGACTGTCCAATGCAATGTGGATTATGCCTCATTTGTTTCTCCAAAATGGTTTACAAGTGGGACTCAATGTCCACTATGCAAACAACAACACATTCACATGGGCTAGTGAAACTCTGGTTGTCCATTAGGTGAGCCCCCAAGGGTGGAAAATGAGAGAATTTTATTATGCTACCATACCATACCAAAGTTATACCTGATCTGATAAATTTAATAAGGAATCACACAATATGAACTTTGAGCTCCATAAGGCTTAGCAAGTTGTGTTATGCTAAATGCTTATGAACAAACTAGGCTCCATAGGAAAGCAAAGTGGTTTATGCTTGGTGGCCATAAAAAGGGTTGTAACTTCGAGCTTCATAAGGTTTAACAAGTTGCATTATGCTAAACACTTATGAACAAAATGCAAATAGGATATAAGACATGTTCAAAAGGATTTTTCTTAGTTCATGTAAGGTCTCCTCTTAGGGAACATCATGCCTAATGTCTCCAAGAGAGGACAAGTTTAGGATAAAATATTTTTGACTTAGGAAACACAATATGTAGCATCACCACTAAGAGGAAATTTTTGTGCCAAGAAAGGTCACACTCTTGGAGGACATCAAACCCAATGACACCACCAAGAAGAAGACACATCACAAGAAGTAAGAAGATTGTGCAATGAAACATGAGAAAATTCCAAAGATCTCCAAAAATGATAATGTCAATGTATGCCCCCACTTTAAAGAAATTGCTAATACCATGTGCTATGAGCAATTACTGTAAAGTAGAAAATGATAAATGCTAAAAATAAAGAAGACATGGGAGCATATTTGGAAATCCCTATGCCAAGCCATATGTTTCCAAATGAAGCTACGTCGTGAAAAAGAGAGGGGTTTCCCCCAAAATGAAATCCCAAAATAACATAAGGGGTCCATAGATTCAAGGTTAGTATGTCTTTGCTACAATGATATTATAGAGCTCAAAAACGTCATCATTCCCCAAATACTCATGGTACTTGAAGAATGACACATATAGAGTGAAAACAAAGAAAATTATTTTGGGTCAACATGGAAGAGACCTAAATGTCTCAACGCCTTGGGTCATCCCCAAAAGGAAAACACAAAACAAAAGGAAAGATAAAGTTTATGACATATAGAAAAATGTAGATAAAAATAGAGGAATGAACATGAAGATACATCAAACAAGACAATATGGGGATCACATTACTCACTTGCAATCACAAAAAGAACATACAAAAGAAAAAAAAGATAAGACTAGTAAGACACATGCGAGTAAACCTATAGTAGGTCATCTGCATCCCAATCTTGTTCATCATATGTAGAAGGAAGACAAATAACCAAAGGGACAACATCAAGTGCCAAAATAGGACTATCACCAAGCTCAGCATGTGTTGAAACACTCTTTGTAGGAGGATCATCATGACTATTTTCATTTAAGCTCATGGACAAAGAAAACAATAAATTTAACTCTTTATGCACTTCCTCATCAATTTTTGCAACTTCATTGTCATCATCCAAGTTTATCACAATAGAATGTCTAATGATAATATCCATTGAAGATTCTTGTTGTTTTAGAGATTTAGGATTTTCTTGTTTCGATGAGGGTGGAGAATCATCATGCCTTTCTTGAGTTAAGTTTGGATTTTAATTTTCTATGTTGTTCTTTTCTTCTTTTGCTTGTAACAAATGAGCAATAGCATGACGTCTATGCCTATGCTCTTTATCATTTTGATTCCTTTTAGTTTGATTTTCAAGTTGAGATTGTGTAAGGGTAGGTTTATCAACCATAGGTTTATTTTCTTCCCTTAAGGGAAGAATGGAAGGAACCATGGGAGGTTGTTCAACCACTTTATCTTTAGCTTTTTAAACTTGTTTGGTTTTAGGAGGCACAATGAGAATTATTTGGTTATCTTGTGGTCTCTTATAGGAAATGGGTGGAGGATTTACTATGATTTGGTCTTGGTTACTTGGAAGGGCTTTTGGTTCAATCATAGTCTCATCTAGGATAGGAGGCTCAAACGTGGGTTGAAGTATATTGCTAAGGGATAATCCTGTTATGCACTTGCCTTAAAATTTTGATAAGATGTGGAAAATAAGTCCTCACGTGACCTAATAGGTTCCATAGGTTTGGGCCAAAATAAATCCAATGAGAAATTCCCATGGGAAGACATAGGATTAAAGCCACTATGGTGCACAGCAAATATTTCATTTCCAAATGGAAACTTTAAGCATTTATGCATAACCAATAGATGGAATTTATGGAGCAAAGCCATGGGTAGCCTTAATTCACATGAAATTGGTCCAATGTTGGGATGATGGAAAATGAGATATGTAATGTTTTCGGTCCAACTTTCAAAGGAAGAGATATCAAACCTATCATAGGGCAAGCAAAATAATTATGCCTTTTGATCCATGCTTTCAATTTTTCATAAGTATCTTGATAAAGCTCATCCACAAATAGGAATTCTTTAGTGGTCACATTCTCTACAAAAATGAGATCAATTAATATCCCATTAGTAGAATTTTCATTGATTCTTTCAGCTATATAAAGAGGACCATTGGGTGCATGTTTAATTATGTCATTTTGTGAGAAAGCAATATCAAGCGGCATCTTAGTTAGACCCTTACGAGGTTGAACTTCAATTAAATTGACCGAATGATTTATAGTGTTCTTTTCTTTATTTCTTATGTGATTTTGTAGGAAGTGATTAAGGCCAATCACCATTTCAAGTCCCTATTTAGTTTTAAGTAAATCTCTTATGTTTTGTATCATAGGAATTGCATAAATGGAAATGGGTTCAAAACTTATAAATTCTAACTCTTCATCCATTTTCTTAAGGTTTTCAGGAGGGAAACTAGTCACATTATGTGTAGGTAGGAAAGTCATTGGAAATGAAGTATTAAGGTTATGATCCATAATGGGTTGACTAGTGTCAACACTATGATTGAAAGAATTAGAAAACCCATTATCCACGATGAATTGTGTATCACGGGATGACATGAGTCTCGAACTATGTCTCATGATAGTATTGGAAATAAGACACCAAGTTGTGAAGCTCATAAAAGTTTCACAAAATCCGTATACACCCAAAATGGATAAAAGGTAAAATGCAATGAAATACCCTAGAATGTAAAGTACAATGCAATAAGAATTTTTTCAGATTTCAAACAAGATAATTATTTTATTATGTTATGCAAAAACCCAAAAATAATTTCTTTTAAATGTAATTTTGAACTCAAACAATGCACTGATTTTGATAAATTGCTCTTAATATGATCAATTTGAGATAACTAAAATTCTGCAAACTATAACAACAAACTGAAAATAACAAAATAGAATACACAAAAAGAGATTTTAATTCCCATAAATTGAGGAAAAGGCCCTAATTAGGGACTCATTCACCCATGGGTGAATGGGTCCTAGATCAAGATTTTGAAAAATGAATTTACATATTTTTGAGTTGATTCTTATGGTTTTCAAATTCTGGATTGAGACAAGTGGTTACAATTTTAAATTTCTATAAAATTAAGTTTAAATGCAAAATAAAAATAGTGCTAAATGACAAAGTAGGAGACTTAATTTGAAATGCAATTTTGATTCAATTTTCAAATGTAAATGAATGCTGATGCAATGTTATGTAAATTATGCAAAATGACTAATTTTTGTGAATTTTTGATATTTTGAAGGATGCAAAAATACAAACCTAAAACCCTAAACAAGATGCAAACTAATGTAAGTTAAGAGCCCTAAATGAGATGAAAATAAATTTAATTCAATGCAAATGAATGAAAAACCTAGATCTATGGCTAAAAATGAACTCCAAATAAACAAGGTATGATGCTCAAAAGTCAGGTTCACCAAAATGAAATAAAGAAAAAATAGGGTTTGCAAAGAGTATATTGATATGATGTGGTAAGGACCCTATTTTCCTCTATTGCATTAGGAAATGAGATCCACACAATGATATGATTATCAACCCTTTGGTGAATCAATTCAAAGTGGGAATCTTCAAATTTCCTTATGCTTGAAGCACGGGGGTCAAGGTCAAACATCACTTTGGGGAGAAAAACTAAAAATAGAAAATCAACACCAAAATTCAAACACTTGAAACAACAATATTAAGCTCAATACCAATAGAGCCATAAATTAAATTACAAATCAAAGAAGGAAAGAATGATATTTAGGAGTCACCAAAAGTGCTTTTCCGAAGTAGATCTAGGACTCATTTTCCCATGGGTGAATGGGTCCAAGTTCAGGGATTTTTTGTAGCTTTTAGGAGCCTTTGATACATATCTGAATCTTCCAATTTTCCCAAGTTTCACAATCGGAATGTTGGAAATTGCTTCGAGATCTTAGTTTCTGTGAGATGACAACAATTTTTACAACTTTTTCAACTTTGGCAGTTCTTTTGCAACTTTGACAACTTTGTAAATATTGCACTTTAAAAGATCTTCAACCTAAATCTACAATCACACATACAAGAGAGAAAAATGTTTTTTTTGGGTGAATAGGGGTTTGCCTTGGTCAAACCCCATTTTGGTAATCAAAACTTGAATTGAAATGAAACATGGAAGAGGGAATGAAGAATGAACAAAACTATGCTACCACTCAACAAACCCTTGATTAAAACCTTGATAATGAAGATGTTAGGAAGTCTGTAGCTTGCATGAAATGGTTGAATTAGATTTGGATCTTGACACTTGAATATTGCTTGAAATATTGCTTTGAATGCCTGACTTGATTATGAAACCTACATCAAAATGTTAGCTCCAAAAATATGCATGATGTAAGAAGAATTTGACATGATGAATAGATCTTGAATGTTGCAATAAATTTGCTCTTGAATGACTTTGATCATCACCTTAGCTCTTTTAATTGAACACTTAAAAATCTAGGTGAAACATAGTGAAATAACCTTCTATTTATAGGTATGTATCCTTAATTTCCCGAAATTCAAATATCACAAGCCGACATTAAATTATGGATTGGAAAACATTAAAATACTGCCAAAAATATAATTTAAATTTCAGTCCTAAGTTTTAGGGAGGACCCATTCACCCATGGATGAATGGATCCCAAGTCCATAAACCTAGGGCACGCGTTGCTCATTGTAAAGTGTTATGTTTAGGCATTAATAAATGTTGGGTTTCCACTTTAGAAAATGTAATTAAATAAGATTAGAAAATGAATTAAAGGGAAAATTAAGGCATAATTAATATCAATTAATTAAAAGGGCCCAAATAAGTGTGTAAATGTAATAAGGTACATTTAACAACACTAAATTAAGGCATTATTAAGTCCAATTTAAATTGGAGGGCCCAAACAAGTGAGAAAATGTAAAGGGTTACATTTTTATACACTACAAGAATTATAACTAGAGACCATGAATATGAATTTAAGATTAAATTCCTAGCACCCACTTGTACTTAAGTTATGATTCTTTTCTGAAGGATTTAATTGTAATGGAATATGGTTTCAGAAATGACAACTTAATATCCCAATTTATGTACAACAAGAAAATATTGGGAGTTGCAAGTGCTCTCCATAAGGTTATAAAGTTTTTATTTGATTATGTATTAGGATTTATAATTATAATTATACACTATCAAATCAAATTGATATTACTAGTGGTCATAGATTTCAAAGTATTGTTTTGTTCATTGTGAAGTGGGTAAATTCACATAGCTAGGGAGCCAACTAAGATTCATAAAATAACTTTTCATAACTTGAGCTAATATAAGAACTCGATTGTTAAGGGTATGCATATTTAGAGTCTCATGGAACCCCTATAGAAGTATATTATTAACAATTTAATTTTGAATCTAGTTTTAAAGAATGAAAATATTGTCAAAGTCATGTCTAGGATTTATCAAATCCTCTTAACCACTCTTTCCTTACAAACTTCAGCCAAGTATATAATTCATATTCATTCAAATTTGAATCCTTGACTCTTCATCTAAAGCCTCATGACATACTTTCATGACATAATTGAAGCTCTAGGTTCTTATAAAAATATCTATTCATTTCTTTGTGATTGTAGGGATTTAATTTGTTGGAGATAGTAATGTTTTTTAATATACTTTATGATGTAATGGTTCATACAATTCAACCACTATTAATTATAAAGTATGATATTGAATATTATCCTAAATTCATCTAATTGTATTAAAATATCCCAAGTATTATTTAAACCTATTAGAAACTCCTTTGTGTTATTGGTCATAATAATCTAAGTCAACTAAGGTTGACCCTCTTTATTTTCCTTGTTAAGTTAATGAAATTTATGGTAAATAACATCAAGTGAGTAATGTGTCAAAAATTCCACAACCCTCAAGATTTTTCATAGCTTAAAGCTCTTGAAAATGTTCCATTAGTTGGTTTGTAGATAATTCATTATCGGGCGGTTTTAGAGATGAAATGTGATGATGTTGTTAGGAGTGGGTGAATTCATGCGATAATTTTACATTAGATGATGTAATGGTTTATACACACTCATTGACTCATTCAAACTATTATCACATGTTCTTGTACCACTAGATGTATTATACCCATGTTGCTAGTGTTGGGCGCCTCACCTATGCTAAAAACTCATGTATTCTTAGTGGCATGCATGAATGATCTCATTAGTGAAGTGAATTTTTTTTTTGGCATCTAAGTTTCATGTATAATAATGACATCCTAATAATCATGTAATATGAGGTATAGTGCCTAATTACATAATAAAAAGGTTCATGAGCATTTAATAGGTGAGATCTCCCTATATCAATTTGGAATTGCATTGATTGTTCATCTCATATAGATAGACAAACCTCCCAACCTCCCATTAATTCATTAACTTGTAGTTTAAATTGAAGTGCCCCATTTTCTCTATCACAAGTGCCTAATCATATTCATCCACCATGATGAAATAATTGTAACTAGTTTGAATGTTGGACCAATAGTGAACCAAGCCATGGATGTTGAGCTTAACTCCACTCACACCCATAAAGGATGGAATTCTCTTTCAAGAACCCTATAATGACTTTCCAAGGGGACTAATTTTTTGATAAACATGTTTCCTCTTTAACTAATCTATTAGAGTGGTTCTAGTTGTAAGAAATTGAAAATGAGGTCTATATTTTTTAAAAGGTCTAGATGGGATGCCACAAAAGCTTGCTAATCTATAAATAATGAAGTCTCCTTTGAAAACATAGTAATATAAGAATCTTGTTAGATCAATTATGTGATGTTGAATGAGAGGCACCCAATTAATGAGAATAAAATATGATTATAAGAAATTTTGGGAAAAGGGGCCATTAGAAATTAATTATATTATAGGGTTACAATGTTTGTAAGGACTTAGGCACAAAATTTGAACATGGAGACATGTATTTATGGTCAATAGTGTTTTGAAACAAATTCCTTGGGAATTATTTTCCTCTTGGAATTAATTATTTAATATTTAGTGGGAGGATAGGGATAGATCTTAGGTATTATTCTCTAGTTTTCACCTATCTATGATTGGCAGAAAGGATATAAAATAGGTTAAATGATGTCTAAACATGACTGGTGGTTTACAATTATGAAGTATGAAACTTTTTACCTTACAAAATCATCAAATTCAACCTCTAATAGTTCTTTACTATATAAGATATAATGTCATTATGTAATGTAATAGGGTAAAAGCATAGACCTGTGTCACACTTTATAAAGTAATCGACCAACAACAAAAAAAAAATTGAACTTCGACCACATAAAAGTGGTCTTTATGTTTTGAATTTAAAAATGATGTAAACTAATGAAATATAGAACTTTTGATGAAGTTTATTCCTATATTTTTTTAGATTTTTTAAAAATTGTTTTCATTATTTTTTTATCAATTTAAGAACAGATTTTGGAATGCTAAAAATTTCAAAAAAAAGTGACATTCACGAAACGTCAAGAAACGAATTGAAAAAAACTTCATTTTTACCTGAATTTTTTTTCTCCAAATAGGTAACTTCAATATCTTGAATGGAAAAAAATTAAAATTTTGATGTATATTTTTCTCGTAATAATGTTTTAAAGTCAAACTTGTCAAAATTTGATATTTTTCATGGGACATCAACTATTGTCTATTTTTTTAATCATTTTCAAAAAATAAATTATACCCTTTTGAAGAGGACTCTCTCCTCTGGTGCACCATATATTTTTTTAAAAAAATTAATATATTTTACTATTTTTTAAAATTCTAATCAACCTCTTTTTTAACTTTCACAATCTACTTACATTATTTTAAAAACAAAATATATTAAATCTAATCAAAATATTAAAAAATTACATATTCGGATTCACCACTCCAAACTCTACAAAAGGGTTTTTTTCTTTTCTTTTAAACTTCATTCTGATTGAAGAAATACTTAGTTGAACTTGAAAGTTTCAAAAAAATTGGGAAATAGCTGAGTTGGCTACCAACTAGAATGCCACATAAATAGTTTTGGTAGAAAGGGTTTCTGTAGAAACCCCACACATAAAATAAGCCAACTTCAAAGTGGCAAAGGGAATTTTTTTTTTTTTGGATTTGGCAGAAACATATTCAACTAAAACCTTGCATGTCATGTATAGGCCACATGGTTTCGATCAAAACCTATTTGGCCAAAACTTTTCTAGTCGAAAAATGTTTCGCTCAGAAGTATTTATTTGTTCGAAATTCTAACATAGCTTTGTGCTTTTACCCAACACAGTGGTGTATCCATTATTGGGGTTGTACATGCATAGTCCTTCACATAGTGTTTAACTATTATAGTGGATTAGGATCCATAATATTCTTCTCCCACAATCTATAAGTTCCTTTGATTCTTTTGAGGGTTAATGAGTGTAGGGTAGGAAAACTGATCCTAGATCCAACTAGATTAAGTAGGATCAATTTATTTTCACTTTGACTCCACATTCAAACACAAACCAACAAGGAAGAGCCAATATCCTAGGGTTTGGTTCTATTGAGTTACAAAAATGATAAGTTTGATGTGTGTTTTAACAAGACTATTTGACATAAACCCTAGATCTAAAAATTTAATTTATTGCATAGACGAAAATATAAACTATCAAAACAATTATAGATCTGCAAAGGAGATATAGAGAGGAACCTGCTATTAATAATTGGGATTGAATTTAAGGGTCAAGGGAAATGGTAACCAAAGATGCTACTCTTTTAGGATCTGAAAACTCCAAGTGGTAGGTTAAATTCTTTTTTATGTTTCTAGTTACCTACTCTTGATGACACTTTCTAATTTGACCTGTACACATGAAAAGAGGGGGAAAGGTTGTGTTGTATAGGTTATTTCCTAATTCAACCCCCATTTTGGTGTTTTCATCTTTGTGTACAATAGATGACGATGATAAAAGAGGGCATGCCCTAGGTTAGGAAAAATCCAAAATAATAATTCATTGAAATAATAAATGATAAGGTTTCATCCATAAATGATAATGTTACCTTAGGATGAAACCCTTATCAAAGTGATGCTCACACCATAAGTTTCCACAAAAAATTGTTTGATGGATGCTTGAATGGTTTGAATACCTACAATAGGTTAGTCCATAAAACATAATAGATTGTTGTAGCAAGCATGTAGAGGATAACTCAATACATCTTCACAATAATTCCTTTTCTAATATTCAAATGAGAATCAAACTTGTTTATGTTGGATGTTGTGGATGTGTTGTTGATATGTGGTTGTAATTGATGTCAACACTATTAGCATTTAGTGTATTAGAGGAAATATAAGTCGAGGATATTGAGAAAACTATAAAATAAAGTGTTCCAGGTTCCCAATGGAACTATGTTGTTCATGAAGGCATCTTGTTCTTTACATTGAAGTTCAGCTACTATGGACTAAAGGGTTTTCTGTTGAGTGTATCTAGATCATCTACCAGAAGTTTCAGAGGTCCACATATAGATTTGATCATGTTGTGGTCTGACAATTTTTCTATGGTCTTTGTCAATGTTCTTGAGTGAAGTCTATGTGATTCTAGAAATCTCAGTTGTTGCGGATGTTTCTCTGTTGTTTCTTGGTGCTCTTGGATGTTTCTAGATCATGCTCTATCTTTGTGGTACATCCACATTGATCAGTATGCTCGTGGTCATAAATTTTTCCTACATACATTTAGTTTTGCTTGTTCTTGGTCAACATGCAGGTGGTAGTGTGTTGTGGTTCTTCGAGGTGAAATTAATTGAAGTATTTTTGTGTTGGAATTATTATTTTGGGTCCCCACTATGTTGTGGCCGACCTTGGTGAATTCACTTTTAAAAATTTATTTATAAATTTGGGCTGACATTGAAAATATGTTTTATTTTCCCGGCTGACTAAGTTATTGATGAAATCTCATGTAGTGGATATACAAGAGCGATTGTTTCATCGGTGTAGTGTTTTGAAAAGGTGCAAAGTGTGCTCTTATGTGTGTATGTGTGAATATCATTCGATTACAGAGAAAAGTGTGAAGAAGATTGATTGAAGTGTGAAGTAGTTTGTGGAAGATTTTTTTGTGCTTAATTGGAACTGTAATCAGGCTTGTGGAGAAGCTATTTTCTCAGTTCATACCCTCTAGATTTTAATCCTATTCTATATTTTTGGGCAGTGAGCCCCTTCTGTAATTGAGCAATGAGCTCTAGGAAGTGTGCCTAAATTCATGTTCATTCCCCTTTATTGATTTCATTATACTTTTAGTAGGGTATAATCTTGTAGACTAACATCCATCGTGGTTTTTCCCCTAACAAGGTTTCCACATAAAAATCTTGGTGTTCTTTGTCTCTCTGATGTGTTAATTGCTTATGATTAATTGCATATTCATTAGATTTGAGATTAAGTTAAGTTTGAAAATTTTATTATTTTGTGACAACTGATTCACCCCCCCTCTCAGTTGTTTGTCCTTGTTTTTCCAACAATTGGTATCAGATCAGGTTCCTCTAAAGAAGTCTAAAAGCTTGAGGTGATCCAAGATGGCAACATTCAAGAAGGACAATCCAAGATTTGATAGAACTAACTACTCATTATGGAAATTCAGGATGCAATTTCACCTAAGGTGTATTGGTGAAGCCTACTGGAAGATTACAAAAGATCCATATGTTATTCCTTAGAATGGTCCCTCCACTGCTAATGATATCAAAGATGTTGAAAGTAATATCAGGGCTATTGAAGCTTTGGTGAGTGCTCTAACAGATTCGGAGATGGCTAATGTGGTAGGATTGCAGACAACTCATGAGATTTGGACAAAGCTGGAAAATTTGTATGAAGGAGATGCACAGGTCAAGATGGATAAGCTACAGAGTTTAAAAGGAAAGTATGATCATTTCAAGATGGGTGAAGATGAAAATATCACTTCTTTTATGCAAAGAGTAAATGAAATAGTGATGGGTATTACATGTGTCGGTGGTTCTCTAGATGAGGATGAAATTGTGGCTAAGATACTCAGATCCTTTCCTCCCTCCTAGGAAGTGAAGGATCATGCTATTGAAGATCTCAGATCAATAACAAAGATGTCAAGAGACACGTTGGTTGGTAAGCTTGTTGCTTTTGAATTAAGTGAATTTGGTGAATTTGTTCCTAAAACTAAATCTGCATTCAAAGCTATTGTATTTGGAAGTAACAAGCAAATATATGGTTCGGGAGAATGTTCCAGAAAGATATCCAAGTATTATGAAGAACTGAAGCAACTTGAAGATAAAGAAAGAGAGGTAGAAGAATTGGAAGCATTGATAGTAAAGAAGGCAAAGGAAAAGGTAAGTATGAAGGAGTGTTACCTATTAAATGTTTCTCATGCAGTAAAATAGGTCATTTTGTATCAAGATGTTCTAAAAGAGTCCCTAGAATTAAGCCTAACAAGTCTAGATTCCAAAAGAAATGTTACTTTTCTGAAGGAGTGGTTGATGATGAGTCTGTAAAGATACTAGAAATGAAGATGAATGGGTTTTCATTGCTACCGTTGCAAATAGTCATGTGGCTATTGAATCTACTAAAGATGAGAAAGCTCTTGCAACCCAAGTTGAAGAAAAGGATGAGTGGGTTATTGACAATGGATGCTCACATCATATGACTGGTGATAAAAAAAATTTGTAAGTCTAGAGAAGTATGATGGCGGTATTGTAAGATTTGAAGACAACAATGCTGGTGTGATTCGTGGAAAAGGTTCTATTTGTCTTGGTGGTAAGGATAACACTGATGATGTTCTTTATGTTGAATGCTTGAAGCACAATCTTTTGAGTGTTGGGCATATGGTGGGAAAAGGCTATGATCTACAATTCAAAGATGGAAGATGCAAGATACGTGGAAGTTCTAGCAATATGATTGCTATTGGTAAACAAACAAAAGGTAATATTTTTCACCTGAATACTGCTAGTGGGAGTTGTTTAATTGCTCAAGTAGATGAAATTTGGTTGTGGCATAGGATGTGTCATGAAAATTTTGATAACATTGTCAAGGTAAGTTCCACTCAAGCAGTAAGAGATCTACCTAAGTTAGTGAAGCCTACTAACACAATTTGTAAGGAACGTCAAATGGGTAAACAGACTAGAGTCTCTTTCTGGAGAAAACAGTTTCATTCAAATAATTTGCTGGAGTTTCTACATACTAACCTCTATGGTTCCTCCAGATTTAGAAGTATTCATGGAGAAAGGTACTTTATGTTGATTATTGATGATTATTCTAGAATGATATGGTTTTTCATTTTTAAGAGAAAAATGTGAAGCACTGGAAAAGTTCAAAAGTTTCAAGGCTATGGAAGAGAATGACAAAGGTCTAAAAATCAAGTGTCTAAGATCTGATCGAGGTGGTGAGCTCACCTCTAGGGATTTCAACTCTTTTTGTGAAGAACATGGAATTAGAAGACAATTATCTACTCCTCGAACCACTCAACAGAATAGAGTTGTAGAAAGAAAGAACAAAACAATCTTGGATGCTACTAGAACCATGATGATAGAAGGAAATGTGCCCCAGAGCTATTGGAGTGAAGCTATAAGCACTACTATGTACACTTTAAACAAGGTAAATGTTAATTGCAATTCTGGTAAGACCCCTTTTGAGCTATGATTTGGTTACAAACCTACTATTAAATATTTCAAGATCTTTGGAAGCAAATGTTATATCAAGAGAGATGATGATATAGGAAAGTTTGATGCAAGAAGTGATGAAGGAATCTTTTTAGGTTATTCTACTAAGAGCAAGGCCTATCGATGCTATAACAAAAGACTGAGAAAGATGGTTGAGAGTGAAAATGTCAGAGTTGATGAGGATTTTGTCAAATCATCCAGATATTGTGGATATGACTCTAATGAAGACAATACAAACAAAGGGAAGAATGTTCAGACATAGAATCAACTTCAAATTGTTCCATATGTTTTGGTAAAGCAACCTCAATTCGTTCCAGTAAGTCAAGGTAGTCAGGAAGCAAAGATAAGTGCAAGTGCAGAAGGAAGATTAGAAGAATCAAAAGTTAAAGAAAATTCCAAAACTCCAAGGTTTGTAAAGCTAAATCATTCTAAAAATCAAATTATAGGAGATAAGAATAAAGGAGTGCAAACTAGAAGGAAGATTGTAGAAGAGTACTACCTAATTTCCAAGATTGAACCTAAAAATGTCATTGAAGCCTGCCAAGATGAACACTGGATGGAAGCTATGAAGGAAGAGCTAACACAGATTGAAAAGAATGACACATGGATACTATTTCCTAGACCTAAAGAAAAAAATGTGATCGATACAAAATGGGTGTTTTAGAACAAGCTGAATGAACAAGGTGAAGTGTTCCATAATAAATCAAGACTAGTATGTAAAGGGTATTCTCAGATGGAAGGTGTTGATTTTGAAGAAACTTTTGCCCCTGCTTCCAAAATCGAAGTTGTTAGATTATTTCTTGCTTATGCTACATACAAGGACTACAAAGTCTATCAGATGGATGTGAAGTCAACACTTCTGAATAGAGAACTAGAAGAAGAAGTATGCATTGAACAACTGGATGGATTTCAACTAACTGACAAGGAAGATATGGTTTTCTGCCTAAAGAAATCTCTATATGGACTCAAGCAAGCTCCCAGAGCATGGTATGCTAGATTGGACAAATATTTATTGAAGCTTGGATTCACTAAAGGTACTGTTGATAGCAACTTATATTTCAAATTGGATCATGATAAAGAGTTAATTATATAAGTCTTTGTTGATGACATCATTTTTGGAGGAGATGACAATCTATGTATGAAGTTTATTGATGAGATGAAGGATGAATTTGAGATTAGTATGATTGGAGAGATGAAATTCTTTATAGGATTGCAAGTGACCTAGTTAGACAATGGGATATTCATATCTCAGTCCAAATATGTGAGAGAGCTACTGAAGAAATTTGGGATGAAAGATTCAAAGCCTGTTGGTACTCCCATGGTGACCGGATATACACTAACATAGAATGATGATTCTCCTAAGGAAAATAAAAGTAGATACAAGTCAATGATCTGTGGATTACTTTATTTAACCTAGACTAGGCCAAATATTATGAATGTTGTATGTATGGTTACCAGATTTCAAGTCGATCCAAAAGAATCACATGTGAATGTTGTTAAGAGGATCTTCAGATATCTGAAAGGAACAGTTGACTTTGGACTTTGGTATCCAAAGGATGGTGATCTCACTCTGAGTGCATATACTAATGCAGATTGGGCTAGTGATGTAGATGACAGGAAAAGTACTTGTGGTGATTCTTTCTTCCTAGGGAAGAAGTTGGTGTCCTGGTTGAGCAAAAAGTAGAATTCCATTTCTCTATCTACTATTGAAGCAGAATATATTGTTGCTGCAAACAATTGTACTCAAGTAATATGGATGAAACAAATTTTGAAAGATATCAGGGTAACATATGAAGAGCTTATTGCCATATACTATGATAATTCATGTGCAATAAATATTTCAAAGAATCTGGTACTACACTCTAAGACTAAACATATATCAATCAAGTTTCATTTCTTGAGGGAGAAATTCAATGAGAAAAAAGTCAAATTGGAGTGTCTACTAAAGAACAGATTGCAGACAACTTTACTAAGTCATTGTTGAAGGATAATTTTGAGTATCTCAGAGGAATGTTAGGGGTAATCACCCCTCCTGATAAGAACTAAGAGATGCATTTACTTGCATCAATCTGTGAGCTACATTGCTATATTCTGATCCGGGTTGATGTTTTTGTGGTTGATACTCAAGGGGAGTAGCCAGATGTGCAGATATGTGGTTTAGAGCTTGTATATGGAAAGGTCATGGTTACCTTTTCCATTTATGTCAAAGGGGGAGAAGTGCAATGTGAAAAATCCTTTTAACAATTGAAGAGAAATTGAGGAGAAGAGTTAGAACCAAAGGGAAAGCAAGTATGTTGGGTTGATGGTATTTTTCACATCATGTATTGCCATCAATGCCAAAGGGGGAGATTGTTGGATGTTGTGGATGTGTTGTTGATATGTGGTTGTCATTGATGTCAAAAATATTAGCATTTAGTGTATTAGAGGTTGTATATGTCGAGGATATTGAGAAAATTGTAAAAGAATGTGGTCCAGGTTCCCAGTGGAACTGTGTTGGTCATGAAGATGTCTTGTTCTTTATGTTTAAGTTCAGCTGCTATGGACTAAAGGGTTTTCTGTTGAGTGTATCTAGATCATCTACCACAAGTTTTAGAGGTCTGCATATAGATTTGATCTTGTGGTCTAACAATGTTTCTATGGTCTCTGTCAGTGTTCTTGAGTGAAGTCTGTGTGATTCTGGAAATCTCAATTGTTGTGGATGTTTTTCTATTGTTTCTTGGTGCTCTTGGATTTTTCTAGATCGTGCTCTATCTTTGTGGTACATCCACATTGATCGGCATGCTTGTGGTTGGAAATTTTTCCTGCATACGTTTAGTTTTTCTTGTTCTTGGCCGACATGTTGGTGGTAGCATGTTGTGGATCTTCTAAGTGAAATTAATTGAAGTCTTTTTGTGTTGGAATTGTTATTTTGGGTCCCCACTATGTTGTGGCTGACCTTGGTGGATTTTCTTTTAAAAATTTATTTTTAAATTTGGGTCAACATTGAAAATATGTTTTATTTTCCTGGTCGACTAAGTTATTGATGAAATCTCATGTAGCAGATATATAAGAGCGATTGTTTCATCAGTGTAGTGTATTTAAAAGGTGCAAAGTGTTCTCTTATGTGTGTATGTGTGAGTATCATTCGATTACAGAGAAAAGTGTGAAGAAGATTGATTGAAGTGTGAAGTAGTTTGTGAAGGAGTTTTTTGTGCTTAATTGGAACTGTAATCAGGCTTGTGGAGAAGTTATTTTCTCAATTCATACCCTCCAGATTTTAATCCTATTATGTATTTTTGGGCAGTGAGCCCCTTCTGTAATTGAGTAGTGAGCTCTAGGCAGTGTGCATGAATGCATGTGCATTCCCCTTTATTGATTTCATTATACTTTTAATAGGGTATAATCTTGTGGACTAACATCCATCGTGGTTTTTCCCCTAACAAACCATGTAAAATTTTGGTGTTCTTTGTCTCTCTGATGTGTTAATTGCTTATTCATCATATTTGAGATTAAGTTAAGTTTGAAAAGTTTATTATTCTGTGACAACTGATTCACCCTCCCTCTTAGTTGTCTGTCCTTGTTTTTCCAATAGTTTGTATATGCATCTTGATTGATATTTTTTTATTATAGTCCAACTTGAGATCTTTTTAATCCTTCAAGGACCAACACCAAAACATTTAATTTGAATTAGGTCCCCTTTAAGGTCAAGAGCATCCTCAACCGTGACTAGGTGCTTTTTGCCTAGATTTTTTTTGTGGATCTTGGGGATTTTATAATCTAGTCATGAAATAAATAAATAGTTATGATAATTAATGTTCTAGGAAAAATAGGGTGTCCATGTAGTGTGAAATTTTCAGGGGTGACAATTTACAACATTACAAGGAGAACCATTATTGCTCCTCATTAATTATATTCTATTGATTGTAGTTTCTAATAAAGGTTTGTGGATACTTTCCACTTGAACAAATAAAGCTCATGGTTCCTCTCGCATCTCATCCTTAGGAAAAAAATTATTTGGTTGTCTTTTCTTTGAATCTATTTGGACAGTATCATTTCTCTCCTTACTTCTCCAATTTTATTTTTTTATTCTAAGAATTTAGCCCTCCAACTCTCACAACCACTCTAGTTATTCTTTTTGGTGTGCCACTTAATCTAGGAGTTTAATGATCATTTGGTATAAATATTGCATTTATGCAATGAATTTGTGCTATCTCCAATCATATAGATCATGACACTCTTGTGTTGTGTTGTTGTAAAGGTTCATACCAACTAACTCTACCTTTCATGGCTCTTCAAGCCTCATTTTCATAAATTCGCACTCCATTGCTAGCATCAAATTATTTTGGTGTCAATAGGTATATTTCCTATCTATTTCTTCATTTAGGTAATTTTTCACACTTAACTAAGTAAATAAATGAAGAATTCCTTAAGTTTACTCTATCTACATATCCACATATGTATTAAAGAGTGGATGAAGGTAATCTTCCATAATCAAATTTTTATATCTTTGAAAGTATAAATTAGAAAAAAGGATGTGCCATTAGTATCTTTGGTCATCCAAGAAAATATGAGGAATGTTAGTATGGGTTACCATTAGTGCAAACAAATAATTATGATCTTGTTAGAAAAAGGATGTGTCATTAGTATCTTTGGTCATCCAAGAAAATATGAGGAATGTTAGTATGGGTTGTCATTAGTACAAACAAATAATTATGATCTTGTTAATATGGGCTACCTAGCCCAACCATGACTAAGGAATTGTCTCATGCTACTTTTATTTTCTTTAGATTCTAAATCTTAACATTATAGAAGAAAATGGCATATGTTTTCTTTCATCTCCATGCAATAATTAGGATGTTAAAATACATAAAAATATATAAATAGGAGAAAAACGCTTAACAACAAGGATGAGGAACTTCTCTATAATTTCTTTACAAATAAGACAAAAGAAAGTAGTGAAAAACTTATTGTGCTCTATAACACAGTATTTCAAACAGATGGTAAATGTTATATTTTAATAATGTAGTTTTTAGAATAACAAGCACCAAGAATATATAGGAAATACAAAATTTTCATAGGTTGTAAAGAGAATTTTTTTATTGAAATTCCTATCCTATGGTTGAATAAACATGAACACTTCACATGCCTTGTCTATACTTCCACATTTTGCATACATGTCTACTAGCATAGTTGCAACTACAACATCTGAAAAAATTATGTGATTCTTTATGCTTTGATGGATGTCCATACCTTGTTCCAAAGCTCCCATTCTGCATAGACTATGAGGATGTTGGCAAAGGTTATAGAGTCTGGCTTTACACCTCCCAATTGCAATTGCTTGAAAGTTTCTAAAGCCTTTTCAACTAATCCATTTGTGAATGTCTTGCAAGCAGGGCATTTCATGAGAATACATTTCTTTGAGGCATTCTATCAAACAGTTTGTGTCTTGTCTATGCTTCCACAATTTGTATACATGTCAATCATGGCAGTTGCAACTACAACATTTGACAAAATTCCTCTATCCTTATCTCATTGTGGGTGTGCATAACCTATTCCAAAGCTCCCACTTTGGCACAACTAGGGAGGACGCTCGCAAAGGTTGAGGAGTTTGGCTTTACATCGACCAATTGCATTTGCTTGAAAGTTTCTTTGTCAGGAGATTGAACATTAAAATTGTGGGACTCTTGGTGATAATTTAGAAGTCCATTAGTATGAAATCATTAACGTGGTTGGAAAATATTACAAAATAATTGGGTTTTGGACAAGATATAGGATGGCTTCAATCTACACATGAAGAAGAAAATAAGCTTGGGACTATTCTTTGGTAAGTGATAATACCACACGAGAACCCAACAACTTCAAAAAACTTGTAACCGGTGAATGTCATTACCATGTTCCAAAACCCCCATTTTTGCACAAGCAAGGAGAATGGTAGCAAAGGTTGTGGAGTCTAGATTTACACCCACCAATTGCATTTGCTTGAAAGTTTCTAAAGCTTTAGCGATTCTTTTGATTGTTTTCCATGGCTTTTCGTAAATCACACATCAAATAATTGGTGGGAACCATGTCGTGGTGGATGAGAAGGCCAAGCCACAAGCAGTAGCAACAAGGGTGAAGATGACAAGAGCACAAGGGCAAGCCGATATAGAAGAACAAGCACTTTGTATATGTATTCACGAGCATCCAATGACCACTTAATAAATGACATTATTGCTACCCTTATTGCCATGAAGAATGAATGTAACGAATGAAAACAACAAAATTTCAACGACCTGGATGAAAACCATCATCTTGCATCCCCTCATGAACAACCTGCACCGTAGATAGACTAAATCAACTTGCTTCACTTTAAATAAGAAAATGCCTTCAACATAAATATTACCACTATTTCTAGTGGGATGTGTTTTTTTTTTTTTTTTCTTATAATTAATTTATATTTTTATCCTATAATGATTTATAATGGTGTTGGATTTAAAGTCAATGTTAATGTTTGATAAAGATGAACTCGTATTATCTTAGGTGCTACTGGAAAAACCATTGAACATATTTCAAAAGTATTTGGCTTAAAGGTTTCGTATTATCTTAGGTGCTACTGGAAAAACCATTGAACATATTTCAAAAGTATTTGGCTTAAAGGTTTTGTATGTCGTCAAAGACACTTTCCTCAGGAATTGTCTACGCAGCATACAGAACAGACATTTGACCGAATTTATTAATTAATTAAAAATAAAGATATAATGCATTGTTTATTTTCAATTAATTAATAAAATACGATCAAATGTCCATTTTGTATACTGCATAGTCACGTCACTCATTCCTCACCTGACACCTGATTGCATATCTTATCACACAGTTAATATACTCGTAGGAAAGGCTGCAATCAGCTTGTCTCGAACCCACCAATCAAATAGCTCTGAAAACCCGATATTTTCACACTTGCATTGGATTGCATTTCCATTACTTGGGAGCGGCATCTGGAGTTTTTGTGCATAATCCTGAGGTAGTTACATGATATCTTGGTTCCATTCAATCTTGTGACTCACACAATGAGGCCATAGCTTAAGGAACTAGTAAAGCAGGGTTTTGATCCTACAAGGACACTCTTGAACTCGTATGAAATATTCATTTTACTGTTTGTATCTATTTACCACTATTTTCCAGTTTAATTGAAAATGAACCTAAGAAAGATAGGTCGACCTGAACAGCGATAATATGATTATCTGGAACCGATGCATATATATGATTATCTGGAAAATAGGAGAACTAAGTTTGAAACTAGAGTGAGGTCTATAGTATTACTTCCTGATGATGTCTGGGGAGGATGCTGATACTCTTGAAATGTAATATATGTTTACTATCAAATGAATTGTATCCTGTGACATATAAGAAAGGAAGAACCCATTTATGAATAGACACTTAGCTATGTATTATCCACATCCTCTTTATTGCGGTGACGATACAATGTAACAACTCTTCTTTCTTTTGTTTTCCCTTCTGACTGTCATTACCTAGAAGAAGCTATTTATATTTATTGTATGTCTGCACCAAGTAATAGAATTTATATCTGCATTATTAAAATATCAGAAAGTTCATTACAACCCCCCTTTTTTTTTATATCATTTCTTAGTAAACTGAAATTAAAATTATAAACTTTACTTAAAACTACCAACAATATTGTGAATACCAAATCTATATTTACTTGACCTAAGTAGCAACAATAACCACCCATTTTCTATTCTTTAGAACTGTTTGATTTGAACACAATGCTTGAAATAAAGGTACTATCTATCACAGTTACATTTACAATGGCTACTTGCATTTCATATACAATAGTCCAACCCATTAAGTGTGGGATACCACTCATTGACTTCTAACTACAATAGTTAAGGATAAATGAAAGAGGCCTATTATGAAGTTAGATGTATATTCAAAAGCCTTCCAAAACTTACAGGTATTACAAACCTCCCACAGCCATAGTGATGCTTGCCACCCAACCATATTGGCATCATAAAGCCTCGTGGGTTCTAGCCAAACCCCTAAGCAAGGAAATTCATATAGAACAAAGATAATGGGGTCTCTACATACATCTCAAAGAAATTTAAAATAATATACATCAAATTATTCATATCAACTACAAAGTTCGCATAGATTTAAAGATACCACTCACACAACTCTCTATTTTAGAATTTTCTCTAGTCTTAATCAACCAAGATCTTGCAAAACAAATCCCTAGATCTTACAAAACATAAATGAAGAGTAGAGGGAATAGGAAAAACTTATCTATGTAGATCTGTGCATCTTGACCTCCATTTGCATAAGCAAGGGCTCCCTCCTTCTCTCAACTCTCTCTTCTCTTCTCAATACTCAACTAGCATTCTTCAAAAGGGGAAGTCGGTAACAAAACATCCTTCCTTCACAACTAGGATATAAAGGAGTTTCAAATTGAAAACCTTGGATGGGGATTTCATAAAGGTCTTTTCCTCAATAAAGAGGGTACAAGGACTAGGACACCCCATCCCTCCCCACATCTTCACTCATAAATGAGGTATAGCTCTGGGGTTGGTGCCCTTTAATCCATCTATCCTCATCAACCTCCAAAATCATCACTCATATTAATGAGGAATTTTGGAGTGGTAAATCAATTCTTAGGGATCTTACTGTGTATCCAATTGATTCCTGCCTCAACAATATACACCCTAGGGGTCTATTTTTGTATATAAAACAAAAAAATTGATTAAACCTTACTCTATAAAGACCTATTTAATGGTTCATCTAAATTTTAAACCTAACTAGGGTCTCCAAATCCTAACCCCACTTACATCACATGACTCACAATTAAATTCTCTCTCAAACACATTTAAACTTGACCCACAATATTAAAACCCATAAACCATACCCCAAATAATGATATACCCTCCTTTCCTTCCAAGTCCTTAAAACCCATATACAAATTGTTTTAATTTAGTATAGATGTCCCTCCTTTCTCCTATTGGCACACTTACTTTCCTACACAACACAACCCTAAGTACAATTAGACCACAATAATAAATCACATTATTTGTCAATCAAATACTCATAACTTTAATTGTGAACCATTGACATAGCTAATTACTCATCAAAATATAATATGACACAACAATCCATCTTATAATTTCATGTCATATCCAATAATTTACATGTGCATATATCTTCATTAAATAAAATAACAACAAAAAATGACAATGAAATACAAGGGTTATTGGCCCCCTATTAGAGGTCATATATAAAGATTGTTCAATCTTCATTCTAATTTAAATACATTCTCCTCATGGTGTTTCAAATAAAGAGAGATACTTAACTTCCAATTGGCTTACCAACAACATCAAGAACATTTACAACATGACACACACACAATCACTTTAATTATGACCTTCAATCTATCTAATTGAATATCCTAAACTTTAACTATACAACAACTCATTTATAATTTTAATTAATATTTCACAATTTACGAGTGCATAACACCTTCATGGTAATGACAATAAAACATAAAGTAAAAATAAAATACAAGATTGTTGCCACACAATCACCTCATTTATCTACTGCAATGTATCTACCCATCTATTTAGGAAAAGTCTATAACAAATTAGGGTTGAATATTAATCACATGCACGAAGTGGGGCCTTACACCTTAAGGCTTGTCTACTTGATCTATGCATTGTAGTTATTTTGTAAGATTGTATACATTCTTTTCTCTCATATGGCTATGTAAGAAATGAATTAAATAAACTAGGTAATGATGGATTATTTCCTAACAAAATTTTTAATGTTAGATACTTTTTTCTCTTTACTTTTTTTTTTAATTTTTTGTCTTTTGGATTCAATTATTTGTTTTCATGGTAAGATGATAATTTCTCATTGTACATATCTACTTTAGCTAGATCAGGTTTCTAGTGTTACTCAATAGATCTTATTGTGAGTTTCAATTATTATAAGGTTGGCTTCTCCTAGGGTATTGTTAAGGAAAATTGAGTGCTTAATATGTAGGGTAAAGAATGTATGATTATGCAAAAATTTGGATGATGGATTGAGAGGGGTAAAAGGGTGGATGGAAGGATGTGATCACAAGGGCATGCACAAATGTCATGGGATCAAGAGAAAGTAGGACTAGAGAGTTCACACACCATGCCATGTCCAAATATTGGCTCCTTCATTTGATGTGATGGTGGTTTTTAGATATTTTCATTTTGGGTCTTGTTGGCTTAGGGTATCATGAATTATGGTATGTTTGGCTCTTGGGAGTATAGGCTTTGGATGGGGTATCTTTATTTATAGATTTTGGGACCAAAATTAATTTTTAATTATATTTTGTTAGATTTTTTTCTTTGATATTTAGATTTCCTAGATTTGAGACTAGCGGATTATGGATTCCAAGTGGCTTTCAAGTGTTTGGGCATTTGAGATTATGGATCATTAGTTTTTTCTTTATATTTGTGGATTTTTTCTTTGGGGTTCATAGACTTTGAAGACTAGATTTTGAAACCCTAATAATGTTTGGAGTTTGGTATTTTTGGATATTGGGATTTGGGGTTTTCAATTTTATAATGGTGGGTTTAGGTGTAAGGTAATTTTTGATCCAAGTAGATTTTTGGGCCTATGGCCTTCGAAAGGATTAATACTGAGACCATTTGGATTCAATAATTTTAGGCATTTGGAGGGTTTCTTTGGAATATGTCAATGCATCCAAGCTTCTTCCAAAGCCCATTTTATGACCCTTGAGAGATATATGATATTGAAGTATCATGAAGGTGGTGATAGATTCATCATACCGAAGGATAAAATTTTGTGTGATTTCGTTGATTTAGAATGATAGGAAGAGGATATGGAAGGTTGAAGCTAATTATGGGGTGATGAAAGGGTTGGTGGTGAGCGTGAAGGGATCATTGAAATTAATAGTGATAAGGGTGATGAGGTTAATGAAAGGATTGGTGATAAAAATTTCATTAGTATAATGATAAGAGTGACACATTTTGCTGCTATTAGAATTTACCCTAGCATTTGTGAGGGTAACATCCTTAGGAAATTGGTATTAAATACCTTGAAATTATTGGTTTTGAAAAATATGGATGGATTTTGATGATTTCTTGTTCATGAAGTCCTAATCCTTTTCCTTGATAGTTCATGATTTTACACATTTGATTTACAATGGGATATATGCCTATTTGGAAGAAAGATGTGAATATTTTGTTAGATAGTTGGGCATTATTACGAATTTTGAATTTCTCACTTTCAAGTAAACTTTGACACATAAAGGTAATTGGTCCTAATGGATAGGGTGTTGGTGTTTGATTGGGATTTATGGGGGTTTGATAGGATTATTTTAATTATTTGGATCAATGGTATCAATGAGGGTATTTTTATCTTGAGTTAGTTGTGGACAAGTTTGATCATGCATTGGAAAGACATTTTAGTATTATTTTTGTGATGTGGGTGAATTTCCATTAAGCTTGATATCTCTTTGATCAATTGGATCTTCAATGTAGTTTACCAAATTAAAGTATCAATAAGTGGGATGTTTTTGGATTTTATGAGGTTTAAGTATTTTGGATCTTATGATTAGCATGAGAGGGGTGAATTGCATTTCTTTAACTTTATACATGGATTGATTTGTGGGAATAGCAATGCTAGGGGGATTTTTGATGACTTCATCCTATTCACAATTAAAGCCTCAATAAGTTGGATGTTTTGGATTTTATGGGGTTTATGTATTTTGGATCTTATGATTAACATGAGAGGGATGGATTTCCTTTCTTTAACTTTATACATGGATTGATTTGTGGGAATGGAAATGCTAGGGTTATTTTTGATGACTTCATCATGTTCACAATTGAGAGGGGTGAATGATAACTCCTCATGTTCATGTTTTTTAGTATGATTCTGATGCAGGAGCATCCAGTGGTGTGAGGGCAATCTTGCATCACCCAAAAATATGTTTTCCATTTATGTTCCCATTTTTTGCTTTTTGTAGATGTTTTTTGCATTTTTGGATACCCTTTTCGTTGAATAAGAGTTTCCAACTTTCAGAACTACTTTTCTGCTTTTCCTGCTCAACTGTTATTTTTAGCAAGTGTGAATTTGAAGGCGTGGGAAGACAAAAATTTATGGGAAGGTTCAGGATGGAAAAATAAACACTTTGGCGAAAGAATCAAGTCAAGATCATTCATGGTTTGAAAGTTATTCAAGTTCCAGTTTTTTCTTTTTTCCCTGAAAAACCTTCTAAGTCTAGTTTGAGGCACTAAATGGTTCCGGATAGACCCGAAAATTTGCGGAAACCCCAAAATAAATACCACATTGTCTTTTTGAGAGCTTTCTGAAAAGGTATTATCATTGAAAATCCGACAGTTGGATTAAAAGTTATGGCTAGCAGAAGTTGGTGCATTTTTAGGAATGTGCTAATTTTTGAATGTGAATGTGAATTTGAATTTCAAATTGTAGTTTTGGCACCAAACAGCCAAAACTCATAACTCAAATGTTGTTTTTGGCTCCAAACCGAAAAAGGGGCTATTTATGAGCTAATTTCTTATTTTTGGGGAAAGAGTTCGCATGCTACGAAAAGGGGATTTTTTGTAATTCTGTAATTTTTTCTGAAACTTTTGTAGCTTGCATGTATCTCAGAGCTCAAGGATTGGGGATCCTCTGCATGTAAGAGTTCCATATTTTTGAATAAAATATTATCCTCTATTTTGTGAGTATTGTTTTGTGTCTTAGGTTTGCTCCCTCATCAGATTCCATTCTAATATTCCTTCAATAATGTATTTCATAGATATTTTTAATCAATTGGATTGATTATTTTGGTTGGATTGATCATATTTAGGCTTAATATTTAAAGGTTTGGGTGATGGATGACTTATGTGTTGGAACACAACAATCTACTGAGCGGGGGGGTGAATTAGTAGATATAAAAATTTTACCCAAGTTTAACCTTTAGGGAAGACTAACTTCTTAAAACAATTAGTTTGTAGATTAAAACGTGAGATATAGAAATTTAAACAAGCACACAATATAACAACTCATAACACAAGATATATGTGGAAAACCTAAGATGGAAAAAACCATGATGATAAAATGTTGTTAGGAGCTACTTTCCTAATCCAACCTAATAATCCAAAGTTTAGTTACAATATTTAAGGCCACCAACTCTAAGGAGACACCAATCCCCTAATTTAGGAGTACCTATTCCAAGGAAGCACCCACTCCCTATTCTAATTATCTATTCATATATTTGATTGCACCCACCAATTAGATTTACAATAGAATTGATTACAAATTGTTCTAAAGAACACTATTCAATGTTACAGCTTACCCACAATTGCTTAGGTTTTTGTTGCTATCATAATAACTCTCTTCTCTACTCTACACACCCCTATTTTTCTCTACTATTTTCCTTTTTCTTTAGTGCATTCTATGTTCACCTCAATGCACCTCCATACACCTTCTACAACTCTCTCCCTTTTTTAGTGTTTTCTTTGTCCACCTAAAGAGCCCAACATACTTTATGCACTATGCACTATCTCTTCTTCTCAATTCTCACACAGTTACTACACACATATTTTAATCATTTGTTTTGTGTAGTTGCTTACCAATGGTAATTGCCTTGGGATTCTCTGCCACGTATAGATCTTCTATTAGGGTTCTAGGATATATTCTTCATGTCCATATTTTTGCATTAAGCCACATAACATTAAATTCTATTATAGAGAATTTTCCCTTATTTCCTCTCTTTCAAACCCTAAGATTGGATATGCATTTAATTTTTTTTTTTATTTGATCTAATTTTTACCTCAATCTCCATCACAATCTAAGCCATTGATTTTTGAATCAAATATGCAATCATATTGGTTGTTGGTGTATTTGAGCCAATTAACTTTGAGCAGAGCATGTTTTTGGCTTGAAACCCCGTTCACATAGACCTAACAGTTGTATTTTATTCTCATTGAAATATGTGTCATTGATCTCCTTAGTTTGCGCCATTATCCTACGATTGTCGTTCATCACCTTACCTTTAAACCTTGACTGTTGGATATTGATCGATTAGTTTAAAATGTCATCATCAATTTTCTTTGAATCCATCACATACATTGGGTACCATGAAGACATGCATCACTTACCCACTTCCCTGTGAGCTTTGACCATGGGCCCACTAAATCTCAGCGGGTTGGCGGACTATCAACACTTGTCACTTATGTCAGTTTTTTTCAACTCACAACAGTGATGTGATTTTATGCTTTGCTTAATCGCCTTGTGCCAACTATCCATACAACACTGCATACTTTTCCTACCTTCCTCATTGTCCAGTCCCACCATCTTCATCGACAATCATCATCCATCTATCATGGATTAATCTCCATGGTTTCATGCTACCTCGACAGTCTTAGTCGAGACCCACCACAGACTCACTAGGTGGTGGGGAGGTCGTTAGATCTTGCTTCCTTGACCAACACTTCCAATCTCGTTGAAGGAAAATATTTGCATGGCACTTAGGAAATATTAAATGTAGCAAATATATGCTTGATTGGTAAATCCTAGGAAGAGGTCTGGTAACCCTCACGACACTATAGGCTTAAGTTATGGCTTAAGCAACCTGCAATGGACAAATAAAAGTCACCAACAAAATAGATATCTTACTTGAACACTATGACTGTAAAACCTTAGGGTTTATTTGCAAAACCCTAATTCAACTAGAGAGCATAATTAATTTGATTTTGATCATTTTGCATCCTTTGGATCTGCACTTTAATTTTTTGAAAAGCTCTTAGAAAACCCATATTTGATCTAATCTTTGATTTCTCTTAAGATTCCTTGAAGAAAAATTTGTAGTTTCATGAAAATAGTGCATGACAACATTTGCAACACTCTAAGTAACTTTTTGCAATCTTTCCCTACATCTTCGAGAACCAAATTTGCACCATGTCATATCCCTTCTTAGACATCAAAGACATAATTTTCTTTCCAGGATCCATCTTACTCCTAATCCCCTTTTGACATCAATGACAAGAATATGCTAACATTATGCAAGGATATTGGGATGTCAATTGCACATTGGAGGTGTGGATTTTATTGAGAACCTATTGTTTATATGTTGTTTTTTGCATAGAGGACCCTCATGTGCTAGAATGATATCTTCTTGGTTCAATTTGACATATAGGGTGTTTGTATTGGGAGGTCCATTGGTCAATGCATTACGATCTACATTAAATTAATAGAGTAGGATTAGGATTAATAGAAATGGAGAGGGAATTAACAGTTTAGTATGTGTAAGGGTTGATGGATGGTTGGTCAAATAATGGTCGAATAATGATTAGGATTAAAATTGATATATGAATGAGTAGATGGAATAGGATTAGGATTGTTATGGGCCAATATAGGATCTAATGGAAGATGGATGGGTAGATGGACTAGGATGAGAAGAGGGCAATGGATTATTTGATGGATTAAGATCTATATAGATGGATGGTTAGTTGGATTAATAACAATGTGTGTATATAGTGAATTTGATAGATGAGAACTAACCATGTATGGTTCTTGATTTCGAAGGTCTCCCCTATGTAGGTTTTTGAAGTTATAGTTTGGGGAATCTTGGCTCTAATGCAAGTATAATGTTCCTACTAATGATATCCTTGTCATGTCTTAAGATATAATCTAGGGGAATTTTTCTATGGGGATGACCAATGCATTTTTAATTTGGGTTAGCAAAGTAACTTGAGTTAGGACATCCTTAGTCTATAGCCTCTTTATATTTTATGCCTAAGTGATTAGGGATTATGGAAATATTAATTGAGATAATATCATCAAATTGTTCTTAGGTTTATCTTGATCCACAACACTATCATCCTCATGATATTAATATTGATAAACAAGGGTAACATCATCATTGAATTCAAAGGGATTCCTAGATTGGTTGAAAAAGGGGATCATGATTTCTTGATTTTTGATTGGTTTAGATTTTTAAAGTGTTTGATTCAAGTTATTTCATGGATTTGGTATAAGAAATATAACAAATAAGACACAAGAAATTCCTAACTAATCAAGCAAGAGTGTTTGAAGGCATAGACACACAAATATACTTTGACCCATGAAATAACTAAAACTTCTAGAAAGATTCATAGGACCTAAGTGGACTTAACATGTTAATAGAACCCACTAGTGAACTAGTTAGGTAAGATACATATTTATACCAATAACCCCTCCTTAAGTGAAACTTAGGGAGTAGATTATTATAAAAATATGAAAGGGTGGTTCCTAGCTACAAGGCCATGTTAGGTACCCATTTACAAATGATCTCTCACAATCAAAGAAAAGGAGAAAAACCACATGGGAAAAAATCCTTATCTAAAAGAGAATACAAAAATAAATCATGTACAAGTTATGAAATGAGTTTTGTATGGAGGAATGTAAAAATAAATAATGTGCAAGTGATTAAATGATTGATTTATAGAGGACTCATCAATACCCGCAAAGGAATATATCCATCACAAAAATACATTACAAAATCCCCTCATAAGAGGGAAAGAAAGAGACTACATATCCCCCCCCCATAATGAATTATCCCCAAAACCAATGAATAATATCTAAAGACAAAAGAGAATCCAATGTCTACAAAAAAGCATCCCCTTGGGAATAAAGGAATCCAATGGTTGATGCTAAAGAATCTCCATCTCCATGAAGATGTAAGAGGGAAGAAGCCTCAAAAAATATATCCCTCAAGATGAGTCAAATGTCTCAACAAAATCAAGTGTGATCCCAATCAAAGAAGAAGACAAAG
>VDFB02079902.1:0-11424 GCA_007258455.2 Sequoia sempervirens | reverse complement strand
ACATAACACTAGAACTCACTTGTGATTCATGACTTTCCTCTTTTAATGGTGTAAGGGAGTAGGAAACTCCATCTTTCCCTATAACATATGTTTTCTCCCTTCCATCATGCTTGGCATTCCTATCATATTTCCAAGGCCTCCCAAAAAGAAAATGAATTACATCCATTGGTATTATGTCACATAAGACCCTATCCTTATAACCCTCTGTGAAAATCTACCCAACTCTGTTCATTCACCACTCCTTGTTTCCCTTTGTTTAACCAAGACACCTTGTAGGGAGTAGCATGAGGAATTCTTTGTAATTTCAACTTCTCAACCACTTCAAGAGAAACCAGATTTTTTGTACTACTAGAATCAATAACAACCTTGCAACACTTACCTTGGATTTTACATGTATTTCCAAAAAGAGACTTTTTGTATGCTAGTTCCTTCTCCATTGGCCCTTTGATTAGAGTTCTCATCAGAAAAAACTCTCCAATCTTTTGTTCTTCAACATGTGGTGAAGAATTTACACTCTCAACATCATCTCGACCTTGTGCAATCTGATTTCTTCTTTCTCTTCCAAAAAAATTAGATGGATGCTCCTTAGTACATTTCCATTGTTGGTGGCATCCAATTTTTTTGCACTTATAGTGCTTCCCAGTAAATCCACTTGAACCTCCTCTTTGGCCTCCAAATCTACCCCTATAATATGATCTTCTTCCTCTAAAACTACCTCTTGAGTCAAGAACTTGTTCTTGAACTCTACTTGTCTCTCATTGACTCTCATATGATTGTCATGAATCAGAAAACATATCTCTTCCTATAGAATTCCTTCCTCTACCCATGCTTTGCTTTTCTCTCCTTCTCCTAGACTTATCTTTAACCTTGATGGCCAATTGATAACACTCTTCCACCAATCTTGGGATTGTTAGGCTTAGTTCATCCTGAAGGTTGTATCTCAACCCATTGAGATATCTTGCCACTTTTTCCACATCATCTTCTACATGGCCTACCCTTATGCTCAATTGTATAACTCTTGAGTATAGGCCTACACAACCATCTCTTTTTGCTTAATATTTTGAAGCCTTCTAAATAACTTAATTGTTCCATAGAAAAAATGACCCTTTTCTTGACATGAGAATGATTCATGATTAATTGAACTTAGTGAGGCCTTGATTCAGGAGTTGTGAGGCATTTTATGTGTCCATTCTAGGTCTTGGACCCTTGCAAATTGAATAGCATGTTTCTAACAACATCTTGTAAAGGTGTTGTAGAGTCTTGTAAAGGAATTTCACACTTTTCTAGACTTAATTAACTTATTTCTCCCTAATTAAACATTATAAAATGTGTTTATTACATCAATCTAGAAGGTTCTTAATGTAAATTTAATGTTAAACTAGTGTTGTAGTGTGTTTTACACATTCACATTGGTTTTTGTTCCCTTCTAGGCTATGTGGACCTCATTTTAGTGTTGTAAAGTGTACTTAATCACACTTTCACATTTATTTATGTGTCCCAATCCCTATTTGACATTTAAATCATCAATAATAGTCCTTAATTGATCCATATTGTGCATCCTGAGGCATAATTTGATCAAATAACTGACATAGTCATGATATAAGCCTAATTTTCTTATTTCTTAGCATTCAAACTAGCAAAAATGATCCATGTGGGACCCATTCACCATTAGTGGTTAATTAGTACCATATAGGTGGGACCCATTCACCATTAGTGGTGAGTGAGTCCCATTTTGAGTCATTTTTCAGGGTTTGAATGGGAAAAATTAGGTTTTAACTTTAATTTTTCTTCATGTCAGCCTGTGATGAGGTATAGTCAAGATACTAAGGTACAATTGACTATAAATAAGTATTTTTATCCTCATTTTACACCCAAAAATATCTAACAACTCATTCTTACATCTCTCATCATTCATTCATCATCTATCTTCTATCTCAATTCAAGCACGCTAGGGATTTCATCAAGTTAGCTTCCTAAGACATTTAAAGGTTGAATCTTCATGTTATGTTGCATAATTTAAAGATAAATTCATCATGAAAAGGTAATAAATTCCATTTTTCATGCTTCATTAATTTCTTTCATCATTTTGGTTTAATTACCTAAAAGGGGTTTGACCAAGAAAAACCCCCATGCCCTAGCAATCAACAATTTCTCTTTCTTGTCTTGTTTGCATGTAGATTTATGACTCTTGGAAGCTTGTAAATCATTGGAGATAAATCTGTAAAGTCATTCAAGTCATCTCTTCACCACTCAAGTCAAAATATCAACACAAGTCCATTTTCAGGCCTGAATACGACAATTTCAGAAGCAGACACTTGTAGAACATCAAAGTGTAGATCAGAAGCCTCATAATCCACTTTTGAAAAATAAAAAATTCAAAAGTGGAATCATTCACCAAGGGTGGTGAATGGGTCCCACCCCAAGTAAATTTTTGGATTTTTTACTTTTTTGAGTATCCTTTTGTTAAAAACGAGCTCTGGTACAGTTTGGTAGAATTAGGATTGATTCGCCCAGAATAGCAAATGAGTCCCACCAGGCTCAGCATCAACAACATTCCAAAATTCATTTTCAGTCCTCATCCATGTCTCAGTGCAAACTTTCAGTTTCATTCATTTCTGTTAAGTTTTGCATTGATTTCTAGTTCATTGTTACATTACACACTGTGTTTTCAAACAAGTTGTTTTCCTTTAGTTTCTATTCATTATTCAATCAATATCATTCATTTATTTCATTCAAGCATAATATCTAGGAATATTTCATCCTTATTCCATCCATATCACATTAATCTTTGAATGTAACATAAGCATTTTTGGCCCATCTTTCTCCTTCTAGGTGAAAAACCCTAGGAGAGGTAGAAAGAAAGTAGGTCCCAAAAATCTATGTTACATTAATGTTATAGTCACGAAGAAGGAATTTTACTTTGAGTTTAACAACCATCCTATCCCAAGAAGTGATTTTACACTTTCCCTTATTCTCCTTTCAACTTGTAGATAATCCCAGCAGGGCATGACCCTTCAGTTTTGTCTTGGCCAACTTCACCCTTTGTTCTTTTGGCACATCGTCATATTCAAAATAGTTGTCTAGTGCTCTTATCCAATCTAGGAGTTATTCACTATCCAATTTTCCTCCATTTACTGGTAAATCCATCTTTTTCTTAGGGCCTTATCCCTTGACTACCTCCAACAGCTTTGTCATCCTCAAGTCATCAGGATCCATCTCTTCCTTGGACCCTCTTTGGGAACTTTCCTCTTCCCTTTCTTCTTCTTGGTCACTCAAGTCTCCTATGTCTATTCCTCTTTTCTATCTTTTTTCTATGGTAGGAAACATCTCCTTCATTTGTCTAATCTCTCTTGCATGTCTCTCCTTCAATTCATTCACCTCTTTGGTGATTACATTCCCTTTTGGAGGCATCTCTATTTCTTCTTCACTTGAAATATTCCCCTCTTTAGACTAACCTATGCTCTGATACCAATTTTATGTAGATAACGGGTATACAACAACCTAACACAACTGAAAAACCACTCTTTCAAACCTTTAGATATCAATTGGTGGGCTTTCCTTCATTTACCCTCATTTTGCTAATATCCTTTCACATGGGAATTTTTGGACCTAACTCTTCAACTAAAACTGATCTACATGAAATAAGACGTGTTTTAGATACCCATTTGGCCATTCTCAATCATATCTCAAAATCAAGGTGGGGTTATTTGTATGGAATGCCTAAAAGATTAATTGTCCCACTTTTTCACTAGGCCTAATTAGGTCACTAGGCATGTTACCAATGAAATCATGGCTTTAAAAGTTCTAAATTCCTATTATAACACTTTAAACATATCACACATGGCCCAATTAGCCTTCTCCTATCATGTAGATAAAACTCCAAAGGTTTTCCAATAATTTCCCTAAGTTTCTAGTGTTCCTATGGCTAATCCATGAATATATCAGACCATAAAAACAACACCACACTTGCAAAACTCCATCTCTTGCCCCTAAAAATTTGGGAAATCAAAATAAAAACCAATACAAGCCATTCCACTGAGTTTCAAGAGCTTTAATTGATAGAATGGAAAGATATGCATTTTCCCTTACTCCTTGGTTACCCTACCTAGGGTTTAGACCAGTCCAAGAAGAAATTGCTCTAATTTGCTCAAATCTTAATGAAAATGAATGAAATAAAATGCAACAAAAAGTAGATTCAATACAATTCCATCTACAATTGGTTTTAAGTCATTAAAAGGTCATACAGATCTGTACTACATCAAAAAACAAGGAAATGTTCATAAATGCATATATTTTTTTTAATTGCTCCAATCTTCAAAAACTCCAACAACCAACCTCCACTTCAACCATACAAGTATTTTTAAAGCATTACAATCAATCCCAATGGTTATCAATGACTTTTCAAATTATAGACTTAACAAATCCTCAATTTACCCCTATTTACAAAAAGTTGCAAAAGTTGCTTTGATGGCATTTGGGCAACTATGAGAACTTTTATATTATTTTCCCAAGTGACCGAAATGACAACATGGCTTCTTTGATGCAACATTGACAACTATTACAATATTCCACTACCTTACACCTAAAGACTCCACGAGGAATCCCAACGACATGAAATGGCCTCAAAAGTCCTTATTACATGAAATCAAACCAACACAAAACAAAACCAAAATTCATTACATAACCCAAGGGTGCACCTAGAACCAGGTGCCCCTACACCAAAAACTTCGTTTAGGAACATAAATAGTCACTAGGATTCTTTTTTTGCATGGTCAAGAAACGAGGCTCCCATAGAAGATACATACCAAAACCCCCACAAGAGATGTTCCAACCACAAGTAGAAACAAGGAAGTCTCAACTAAATAATATACCAAAGAATTGATCAAGTAGGATCATCCTGAGACTTTCTAGTATACCCCATAAATTCACCGATCAGAACAAACAATTGTAGAGAAAACTATCCCTTTGCATAATCGAGAACCTCAAAAATTAGAATAAACCTTTGATGAAGAATTTTTCTTTGAAGAGGAACGCATCCCTTTGAATGTTATGGGTGATTGAAGAAATGATTCTAACCCAGCAAAGGTCGCAAACATTCACTTATCCTATTCATATCAATGCAAATGATGATACACCTATGAAAATTTCACCAACTTTTTCTCCAACTTTTTGAGGTTTAAAGGTAAGTTCAAATGATGTAATGTGTTGAGATGATGTCTTTGGTACTTGGTTTCCAAGTGCTTTTGAGAAGATTTAATAAATAAAGTAAATTATGTTGTGCAAGTGTTTATAATGTGTTCTGGTATTATGCTCCACATTCCTTTTGTGTTGATGTTATGTTTTTGTAGATCTGTAGGTTATTTAAGGTTATTAGAAGTTTCTATATTTAGAATTTGGGTTTGTAGATTATTGTACAGTGCAAGATATTTTCACTACTGTGTGAACCAATTGTTTAGTGATGTTTTCTATGGCCTAGGAGAAATGTATTTTCTCTGTATTTCTCCATTTTCTAGCTTTAGGTTGTGAATATTTGGGAAGTTCATTATAATTCTTTTATCTTTCTGTATTCAATTTTTTACTTGATTTGGTGAACTACAGAGTGAGTTTCGTCTATAAAAATGCAAATAAGGGTTACCAATTGTTTTGAGTTGAAGTATTTGTTGATGCAAGCTTGGATGAAGTGTTTGATGAATCTTGAGTAGTTCGTGGAGTATTTTGGAATTATTTCAAGTGAATTATGTTTTCTAGAACTTTCATCTCTTTGGATTGGTTTAAGGAAGCATGTACTTAATGATTATGGTGTTTTACACAAGTGTTGTAATGCCCCGCCACGCAACCCTAGAGGAAGTTGCAATTCACTACTTAAACGTGACAATTTTTTTTTTTTGTTTAAGTATAAGTAACATGTAAAGTGAATTCATAATGCCAACAACCTCTAAGGCCACGAGACAAAGATTACTTAGAAACCCAACATCACATAACATTAGCATAAACTGAAACATTAATCACTTAACAAAATGAAACAACATACATTCCATTCAAGATAAATTACAACAAGGATAAATAAATACCTCAAGATTCCAATTAACATTTAAACAATAAGGTTACATCACTCATTCCCTGAATGAGGTAAATCCAATACCCATAATTATAATTTACAAATTCCACCTCGAACAAATGAGGGGTAAAAAGATACAATGAGAACTAAAAGAACAAGGCAAAAAAAGCACTGATTCCCACGAGCTCTCCAGCTGGAAATCACAAACACACGAACATGAAGAAGAACCAATGGAAAGATGCATGCCACCCAACCACGTGGAACCCAAAGGCCCCACTCCCTCCGTGCTAGGAGATAGTAACCAGGATTTCCTACACAAGACCAAGCACCTCTAGACACAAGATAACACACTGAACTGAAACAAGATCAAAACCCACATTACTTAATACAAAGGTTACAATGCTTCCAGAGTACAAAATCGAGTACCACCACTGTACAAAATAAACCAACGGTACAACACCATACCGACTGCTGTCATAGGAGGAGTGTCATCGCAAAGGCTGCATTGGTTATCCAATGGTGTTCTTCCTAGGTCCCAGCCCCCCTCTCGGGATATCCTGGTAACCTCTCACGAACCCGGCGCCATATGCCCACCAGAGCGGAATCGATTATCTTTCGAGAAGACAAGATAACGATCTTGCCATTCCAGGCCTTCCCGACTCATCTCAAGTCTCGTACAAGCCCTTGAGCCAATGAGCGAGGCAAAATTATCTTATTAATGTTCAAAGCTACTCTCTCCCTAGTAAGTTATTTTAATTTTCACTTAATTAACTAACTTTCACACGAGTTATCCTGGAACCACTTTGGGTCCGGCGCTCGTTTGAAAGCCACTCCCCTATCGACAACACAAAACTCAACCACATGCCAAGGGTAGACAATGCACTAACATTTATCACAAATAACCAAACACCTCAACAGGCAACACATCACTACGGATGTCCAAAACTGAAACCAAAACGTGCACTACCCAAGGCTAACACAAGGTTGACTACATAATGAATTCCACATAACAACTGATGACTCGACTCAAACATGAATCACAAGGTCACACAACCCGTTCAAAGAACCAGGTAACCACTTGAGCTTACTCACACATAATCCAATAAGGCCAAAGCAAAACATAAGAGACACAACATCGTCTCAAGAAAACACTGCTGGAAGACTTACATGATCAACAAGATACGACTTAACGCCAACAAACATATAAACTCACGAATAACCACTCATAACAATAAATGAACCCATATCAGGAAGATTCACAAAGCATTCACTCTCATTTCGCAACATCGAAAGCGAGCAATTAACATTGAAAACATTTCAGACACATAGGTAATCTAATGTTCAGATTTCTTAAATCCTTTCAAACACCGATTTCATGACTTGCATTCATCCAATCGATTGATCCCATTGCTTTTCACGACATTGAAATGTTTAAAGAATAGACCATTTACTCTAAATTTCATAACCCCATTCATAATCAAAACATGTTAATAACGCCGCTATCTGGTTAAAATTAAAACAACTGTTCTCCCTAAGTTCCAGGATCACATGCTAAAGATAAACCACTTGATAAAAAAAACATTTAAGTTAACTAAAAAGTTCATCATTTACTCTCAGTTCCGCAACCATAATAATCACAAGGTCGTTTAAGGGTTCTAATTTGACATTTAACATTATTTAAATATATCAAATAAAGTTATGTTTTATTTGCAACTGAATCATTTAAATAACTTTAAATATAACTCTCATTGAATAACTATAACAAATAACATAAACATAAATTTTCCAATAAAATTATATTTCCAAAAACCTCATGATTAACATAATTTACATTTTTTTTGAACTCAATAAAATTCCTCTAATTAAAAATATACCAAACAACTTATATTTTCAATTTAAACTTTTCTATAAACCTTATGTTTTAACAAAAGAATAAAATATATTTTAACTCATACCAAGTTTCATCTAATTTAAATTATATTAAATATATTATATCTTATATATTATATAATATTAAATATTATACATATTATACAAAATATAATATAAAATAATAAACATTAAAAACTTAAATTTTAATAAATAAAATAAAAAAAAACAGAACCCATACGGATTTACGCCGACCTTGGAAAAGGGCCGGCGCAGGGCACACAGCCCTTGCCTCCCACCGGGCGGCGGTGGCTGTGTGTCAACACACAGCGCCGCCTCTCGTGGGCGGCGGTGGCTGTGTGGGAACACACAGCCGTCGCCTCCCCTGCGGGCGGCGGTGGCCGCGGCGGCGACGGCGGTGGGGGTTGACCTCCCCAACCACCCAAAACAAAATTTTATATTACTTTAAAAATTTCCTGCGTTTTTAACCAGAACAAAAAACAAAACAGTGGTTCATCATTTTTATTTTATTTTATTTTATTTTTTTTCTGGGTTTTACCCAAATATAAACAATTTCAACAAGCATAAATATATGCATATGCATTTTTGTGGGTATTTCCATATATCAAAATATATGGTTGTATTCACAATACATATACCCAAATCATGATTCAAATCCAAATTGCACAAATAATCCCAACCCAATTCAACAAATAAACTTATTTCAAAAATAATCAAATGGGTTAACAAAAATCTAGTTTAACCATTGAGTTTCTTGGGTTTTCTTTCCATAACTTGGTTTAAACTTCATGTTTGATTTCAATTCCAACACTCTCTACCATTTACCAAATTTAAGAGTTTTACTATGAGTTTCCATTGAATCTATCATTATGTTTTCAATCATCCAAATGAGCAAAAGAGATGAGGAAGAATTGATGGAACCTTGTGTTTCCTCCCAAAATAGCAAGCTTTACCCATGGAGATCTTCAAGCACCCTTTCAACTCCACCATTTTTGCCTCCTCCAAGCTTCTCCACCAAAACATTCAAAACCAAGAATTCCATGGAGAAATGAAAGAAAACCCTAAAACAAAATATATGCTTTTCTTTTTCCAAAAACTCCCCAAATTCACATTCAAATTCTAATTTTAATTCAAATTCAAATCCTAACTCAAATTGAACTCAAATTTAAATCAACATTTCATTCCAATTCCAATTTCAAACACAAATATCTTTTCCAAAGAAAGTCAACTAATTCAGAAAATATCCTTTTTGCCCCAAAGTCTTTGCATAAGAAATATTTGAATTTTTAATAACTTTAAACAATTTTCTCATTCCAAATTGAATCCAAATATTTTTGCACTTTACATTTAACAAAAGAATTAAATCTTTAACACTTTTAATTCAAAAGGGATAATTTAATTAATTCACACAATTAATTCAAATTATCAATAAAATAAGTCTAATTCAAAATTAGATTATTTTATTAATTCAATTAAATTAATTAACTAAACACTAATTTTTCAACATCTCCAAAAGACAAAACATTCATCATTTAAAATTCCCAAAAGCTATTAAATCACTTTTAGCTTGCAACTAAACACGTTTAATCATTAATCAAACTACGCAAGTCATTTAATGAACTTTAACTTGAAATTAAATAAACACTCAAAAGGAACTGCCCAAGATAAAACAACTGACCCCAACGACACACCAACAACACGCTACGACTAGGGTGACGACTTGGTTCGGAAACCCTAGCTACTATCTCCCAAATAATTTCCGTTGGTCAATGGACACGCTCAGACCTGGAAACCAGGTGGAGTCGATGTCATGTACCTGCCAACCTGCAACAAAGAGCATGTCGAACGTGCATATATACATAATATGATCAGACACACCGTGAAGAGGAAATCTCAGAATCGTAGGGCACTCGCAAGCGAGTGATACAACCCCGTCCCCTTCACCAATACAATATCACTAACTGACAAAGCTAACATCATTAACATAATCAAAGCATAAAGCATCATTAATTCACATGTTAACATGATCGAAGCATAACATAGGAAAACATTGCCTGATTAACAGAGCACAAAAAGGAGGGGTGTTACATCCTCCCCCCCTAGGGTCAGGCTTACTCCTGGAAGCCTACAAGTTCCCCTATTACAAACTCCATAAGATCACACATAAATCAATATCATTACAAGTTTACTCTAGACAAGATATACAACATTATCACTTCAACATTCATTTGACATTTTGCATTTTGAATCTAGGTACAATAATCTAACCATCAACATGATTTCTTAAGATTAAACAATAAAGTTGGGGACTATAAGCCTCACCAACAACACATGCACCTATAATGCATTTATCTTTAACATGCAACTGTTTCACTAATCCTTTATTTCTCTAAAATTTTACACACTACAAAAATGGTTTTCTATTCATATTATACGTTATCCATGATTATGAATGTAACTTGGGGACTTAAGTCCTTTACCCAAGGTTTGATCTAGGAAACAACCCTTCATGAATACATAAACATTTTCTCATAAGATACAAATGCCATACTAAGGCACTCAAGGAAAGAGGTCTATGACAAACTTGCTATATCAAGCACTTGGAATACACCCAACAAACACACTACAACCACACTCAAGACTCCACTCAAGGGTCTCAACCCTTTACACAACGAAAAAGCCAGGCAACAAGAAGGAAAACAACCAAAACACACTTCTTGGTAGGCTTGCGAGCCTAACCCTCACAAAAGCATTCAACAAAAGACATGCAAGGGTGGAAGCAACAACAAACTGATTGTCGTCCACCACACACAACACATCAAAATCATACACTACACACATCGTCCATAATGCATTCTTCCAATAGAAAGGATATCGGTGCATTGCGCACTACACCGAGGATCCTATCCTTTCCACTGGTTTCCTGCACCATTGGACCTATACCACTTAACGACAACTTCTAGGCACACAAGAGAAATCAACCCAAAAGGAAAACAACACGAAAGAGAAAACAACTAGGTCAATACAATGGGCTCATAGTGCCCAGAGTATAACCTACACACACACCACATAATGGGTCCAACATAATCCCAGAGTTCCCAGTGTTTAAACCTAGGCTTTGATACCATGTGTAATGCCCCGCCACGCAACCCTAGAGGAAGTTGCAATTCACCACTTAATCGTACCAATTTGTTTTTGTGTTTAAGTATAAATAACATGTAAGGTGAATTCATAATTCCAACAACCTCTAAGGCCACGAGACAAAGATTACTTAAAAACCCAACATCACATAACATTAACATAAACTGAAACACTAAGCACTTAAGGAAATGAAATAACATACATTCCATTCAAGATAAATTACAACAAGGATAAATAAATACCTCAAAATTCCAATTAACATTTAAACAATAAGGTTACATCACTCATTCCCCGAATGAGGTAAATCCAATACCCATAATTATAATTTACAAATT
>VDFB02079901.1:0-14646 GCA_007258455.2 Sequoia sempervirens | reverse complement strand
GTGATTTCAGCTAAAATTCATTCCTCTCAGGAATTGTAAACCACTATTATGACAGCACCCAATAAAAAAATCATAATTAATTATTTACTTGGAAAAAAATTACAAAAAAATATGCATCACATTGGGGCATAAGTCCTCTACTTATATCTAAAATATTATAAAAAAATATTATCATTTTATTGTGGTTCGGGTGGTCAGACAGACACCTACTTCTTATTTTTCCCTCGAAATTTAAGTACCACTACATTGAAATTTCAATTTTCACTAAATAGATTTTATTTTTTTAAACAAACCTAGTGTTTAGAAACTACATTCAATTTGTTACAGGATTCTATTCTTACATATTTTTGAAATAATATAGATATCTTATTCAAATTTTACGTCAAGTTGCCTAACTCTGATTTTTCTAAATTTTTTGCCACTTAAGGGCCTATTTTTTCCATGATGATCCTACACATACCCACCAAGTGGTTGTTTTCCTACTGTCATTCCCCAAAAAAGTTTGCACCAGAAAAACTCAACATATTTTTTTTAAAACATTAACTAAACTAATTATTACTCTAAGAGATAGAGGTGAGGGACATATATCTAGTATACACGCTGCACACTATCTGTCATCATATCTTAGTTCGAGTGTGAAGGTTAACTTAGGGATTTGTTTAATGACCACTAGAATCAACTAGATTTAAAATGAAGGTTAGGCAACCCTTGCACTCTAAGGTTCTTAAGGTTGATTGGAAGTAGTAGCTCAATTTAAATTTAAATGTACCAAGGGATTTAAAATCTAGAATGTGATGTGTATAGATTTTAAGCGTTGGAAACATGCTTACCATTGGTCATCTCCAACCATAATGTTAAATGCTATTGGATGAAAAATATTTCAATGTAAGAAGTTATGCTATAAATTTGGCATTTAATTAACCTCCATTTAAAGGACCTTTAATAATATTACTATCATTAGATCTCTTTTTTTTGACATTTTTTCCAAGGGTTACATTAACCTAACAATAGTATGAGCATTAGCTCTCCATTTTCTATGTTACTATGGTTTCTTTTATTCAGCCATAATAATTCTATTATTTTAAATCTCATAGACATTAATAGCATTATCCTTATTTAACCCTAATGACAATGTTACTATTTACTCCCTAATTGAAAGAGTATTGTTGTTAGCAAATAATCAACCAATATTTAGGTTGCTCATTTGAATAATCTATATTGGCTATAAGCACTTGCAACACATATTAGTGTAACTGCGTTGATGACATTATTAGTAACATCACTAAAATTGTATGAACTTATAATTACTCTACTCAGTGGCATTACTATTTATGCCCCTTACTAACCTTTTTCCTTTTTCCAGCATGCTAACATTAGGATAATTTTGATTAAATTTTCCTTATTTGAATGTCACTTATAATATAGTCATATTCTTCATGTTGATCTTTGAATTTATGTTTCCTTTAGTAAGATGACTTAATTACTATGAACAATTGTATTGTTGGAAAAATTCATTCATATAAATGTTATGCATTGTCACATTCTCCTAGATTTTCCAATCACCATAATTTCCACATTGATTAATTTTAATATAAGATACCAAATGTATAAGGTAATTGAATATAATTATACATGTATCATTATCATTACTTAATTAATACTACCATTATTATATGGAAAAAAAAGGTAACGATATGGTTACAACGGTACCAAACAAGAATGTGGATATTAATTATTTTATGTTTATACTAATATAAATATATTAATTATTCCCACATTAATATTGTATAACTGTTACTCATTTTAACCGATTTACTATGTGAGTTTATATATATATAATACACTATTATGATATGTTTACAACTACCTCTAATATTTGTCAACTAAAAATAAAGTTAATAAATTTAATGCATAAAAAGGTCATCTCTGCAAAGTAGTTTACTTTCTTAAATAACATTCTTTCTCCATATTGAGATTTATCAATCGAAAGAAACATTCATAAGGTTAATGTCCTTGCTATTTTATTTAAAATAGATGCCATACTGCTGGGCGCCAATATTCTAAGTTTAAATTTTATACATTTTGCTAAAACCTCATTTCACGTCCAGCCTCCCTGTAGAAAATTGTTGCCCGAAAATAATCTCTTTCTTTGTAGAAGTATTCGCTGGCCCAACTGCAGATCGCCTTTGGGATGGAGGTTTCAAGAGGACTGGATACAGATTTTGATTTCTTCCCCCCCTCCTTTTTTTATCAGTTCTAACAGAATAAAATACATATTTAAATGTGTATATATATTACATCTATCATTTTCTCTGTTGGGAGATATACACATTGTTGTATAGATCAATAAGTTTACATTATTAAGAATAGTGCTTGTTAATGCCTGCGCATTTTATTGCTAATATTAAAATATTTATTTTTCTATTGCTGCACACAGCCAAAAGAACAAAGAAGTTATTCCAATATTAAAATATTTATGTTTCTATTGCTGCACACAGCCAAAAGAACAGAGAAGATATTATTATTTTCTTTTCGGTTATTATCATTAATTTGCATCCTTATATTTATTTATTGAACTATTTTAAGCAATCTGCTGCATTATCAATCGGTGAATGAATAATAAAATTTCTCTTTCATTTTTATTTTTACATTTATTGCATTTGTAAACATAGTTATTGTAAATTTGAAAATGACAGCAAAACACTTCTACCATGGCGAAATCCCTCTTCACTTTCAATGCTAGTTGCTCACATTGCACTTGTGCTGTAGGAATTCGCTCACATCTTCCTTCCACTGGTTTTGCCCCAATATTTACAAGTTTTCCTATATTCTACACAAGTCTATTTAATGCAGTTGCAGAGCAAAGAGTATATTTTAAATTCCCCCATATTGTATAACTTAAACTCTTAATTCTTATTTTCCTTGCAAGCTACTAAACTTAGCAATATTCTCAAGGATCTGCGACTTAGATTCATGTGAATGCATTTCCATTTATTTATTTTGAATTCAACAAAAAATTTATTTTACATATTAAAATTTCAAAATAAACTACAAAATGGTGTTTTATTTATTTTTATTATATTTTTATCACAACAGCAGTCATAATGGTGTTTTATTTTATTTATATTTATTTATTTTTATAGAGTTGTGTAGGATAAGTGCATTTATTTATTTTGATAATGTAAATGAAATGCATTTTCTCTTTGTTGGGTTGCAGTGAGGAGGGGCAGCGAGGTAGTGAGGCTGCACTCCTCTGTATGAGACACGGCTCCATAGGGGAGGTTGTGCCCCTGTTGGTAGGGTGCAACGCCTCCCTCCCCAGCCAAGGCTAGGGTTTGGGGAGGGTCGTGCCCTACCCAACCTTTTTTTGTTTGTTTGTTTGTTTTTTTTGTTTTAATTTATTTTCTTTTAATCTTAGCTTTTAATCAATATTATTTTAAGGCATTTATTATTTAGAATATAAATTATTCTATATATAGGCTTATTAAATATTTTAATGAAATTTTAGGCATGAGGTATTTTTAAATAAGGCGTAAATTTATCCACATTGGGAACATAATTTAGCTAGACTTAAATGTTTAAATATATGGTTAAATCTTATGACCCAAAAAAATAATAATAATTAAATCCTCAATAACTCATTAAATAACTAAGAGTATGTGAAATGAAAAAAAATTCTAATTAGACCATAAAAAGCTTTCTTTACTGAAAATTTTATGAGATCACAATGTCTTTTCATCCTCTATCACATTATTTATATAAATTTTATGATGATTTATAATACAAAAGGATTATAACTTAACATGCAACATACCAAACCATTATAAAAAAAAAAAACTCTTTTTTTTTTTTTAAATCCATCCCATTTCCACTATGACCTCACCATGTCAATAGTTTTCTTTAAGGTTAGAATGCAAGATCCATCATTTCCATTATAAATACATGCCTTGTTTCTTCCATTTATCAACAAAATAGTAGACCTTCATTATTACAATAGTACATAGAATTAAAATAATCAACATGCCAATGAATACAAGCTTTCCCTTTACATTCTTCAAATTTTATTTTTTAATTTTTAACAAGATACTAACCTTCCATACTACAACAATATTTAAGGATATAACAAATAAAAAAAACAAATGAATAAGGCTTGCTCTCCACCCTACCTTAATGGCATCATGAAGCCTCATGGGCTCTAGCCATACCCCCAAGCAAGAAACAAACAACTACCATTGATCTAGGTAGGAAGAGTGAGAGAATAGCTTAACTACAAATTTACTATCTACCTAGCCACCAAACAAATTTCAAATTTACCCATACATAAACTTGGACTTCCCACTTGATTTGAAATCCAAAACAAAATAACACAACACAAAGTTACCACTCAAACAAGTTGATAGAAATGAGGAGAAATCACTTATCTCCATATTGTCCCTTGAACACCTCCTTAACCTGTGAGAGCTCCTTGCTCCTCTTTCATTTTTTTTCTTTCTTTCCCCTCTCTCAAATTGTTTTCATTTTCAAAAAGAATTCTCCAAGAGGAGAAGTGGGTAACATTCATTTCCTCTTTTCCATCCAAGTATATAGGCATTCAACTTGAATTCACTTGAATGAGAGAGAGACACTTGTCACTCTCTCATTTGATCTTTCAACACACATCCCCACAAGTTCTCACACATGTGTGAGACTTTTGGGGAGATGGGGAATGTACTATGACACTCTACCCAACAACCCTTACAAGGTGGCTTCACACATGTGATAGCTTTGATGCTCTTTCCAAGTTCATTAATGAACTTTGGGGAGTGTGGTGGGTAAGTGATAAGTCACTTCTCCCAACTCCCAAATTCGTCACACCCTTTCAAGTGGACTTTTGAAAGGTCAAATCATGTCTCAAAGACAATGTCACATGTACAAAAGGTCCCCCTCCCATAGGTATAGGCCTTAGGGGTCTATTTTTGCACTAATATCAAAAAAATTGACCATACAATACCCTAAAAGGACAACTTTAAAGGCCAATTCGAAATTCAAGACCTAACTAAGGATTTGAAAACCCTAATAGATCTTACACTCTTAACCACATTACTATAATCAATAAGGATCCAAAACAAAATACCTACACTAAGCCACCAATCATTAAAACCCTCCACTCAATTACAACTTAGACAAAACCCTAATTATATTTACATCCCTTGACATTACTCTCATATGTATTTTCCCAAATACATGTTAGGATAGAAATATAATAAACCCCTATTCAAAATATCCATAAGATCAAATTCAATAGTTAGTAACCATAATACACATATATATTCATTTCATTTCCCTATAAGAGATGAAAACTTTGAGCATGCATGAAATAATAATGAAAACCGAACCTTCGTTAAATACTTTATTTAAACTACTAAATTATTCTTGGACACTCCTTTAATAAAATTCATCATGCAACTTGATATCTAATTTATAGAATTTTTCCTCAAATTATCCTACCTTAGGTATACCCCTCATTGATTAGAATCGTCCTTTAAATTTACCTCAATGGTGCTTGGCTATTGATACTTCTGGAAACTTCTTATTGATCTTCCAACAGTCCCGAATTGTTCTTGACTATTATTATTTTTCAAGAAACATGAAACTTATTAGTGAGATTCAAACCAATGTTAGGTACACAAAATTCCTTAGCTCATATCAATCTAAGTGTATTCTTCATATGATAATTGTTCAAAAATCTAAATATTATCTGCTCACATTCATTCTTAATAGTTTTCCCATTTTCATTTACTTAAGAGAATTTATCACAATAATCATTTAAACTAGTTTATAAGAAAATCAAAATATTACACATGGGATTGGGTTAATTCATCTATTTATTCACCAACTAGCATAATTGAACTTATTAAGATGTCACATAATTTATAGACAATGTTGGGCCTCACACCTACATTGTCAAATCCCTTAATAGATAAAGAGTTAGGTTGAATTTTTTATTTATCCACACCAAAGCCTATCCAAAAGGGTCACACTACACACATTAAGGGTCAAGCCATTGTCAACAATGGTTCACTTTATCCCTATTATTTAATATTTATCTATTTTCATGAAAGGATCATTTTGTTTTTACACTTCCAAATGGAGGAGTTCACTTTGGTGAGAAACAATGTCAACCTTTATTCCTTGAATCAGGGCTTCTATTGCATTTGGTTGCACATTAGCAGGAGAAAGAGATCTTACAATAGGGCTATCCTTGGTGATAATTGTAAATTAATGAGGGGTTCACCATTAAGTAAGGACTTGGAAAGACAAATGAAATGTAAGATGAAATGCTTAACCCTAATTTGATGCAATGACCTACAAAATGACCTAGAAAAGTGTGTAGAACAAAATATAAAGTTGAAAAATAGAGTGTGTGCACTTGGAAACTTCTATAGACTCAAATGGAAACTAGAAAGTCTGAAAATCCTAAAAAAATTTCCTAATGGGACTCATTCTCCAATCTAGGCTAATCAGTCCTAGATCTAGTTTTCTATACAAGGATTGGTTTTTGGAAAATGGGTATCCAAATCTATAAAAATCTCAAAATTGACCTAAATTGGGACTAATTCACCAGAAGTGGTGAATCATTCCAATTCTAAGGTATTTTTGAAACTTTAAGGTCTAAATCTAGTCTTCAATGTTTTCTCTTCTTTTTCCTCTTGATTTTCAAATCTGAAATTATGAATTTTGGAATTGTAGGTGACTTTTTGTGAAGATGACAACCTTGAAATTGGGGAGACAACTCAAAAAAATTCCTTCAAGAGTGTAACCTAATCATTAATGATCCTTCAAGCTCCAAGACACCTATATCTATAATCACAAATCTAAAGAGGATAAAAACTTGTTGATTGTCAGTGAATGGGGGTTTGTCTTGGTCAAACCCCTTTTAGGTAATTAAAAAAAAATGATGAAACAATGAAACAAGGAAATGAAACATGAAACATAAGACATGAAACATGAGTAATGATACCTTAAATGATTCCTTGTAAATTATTATTTGTAAATCCACAACTCAACATGAAATGGCCATGAAGGATGTAGATCTTGATCTTGATAATAGGAGTAGAACAATGCTTGATCTTGGATCTTCAATGCTACATCAAAAAACTATCTCAATAACATGTTTGATGCTTGATAACCTTTGGAAAAATGATGGATATTTAATTTTTGTAACAATTGATGAATAATTCTACCCTTGAATGCCTTAAAAATGATCTTGAATGTTATCTTGATGATCTTGTAAATTCTTGGAATGATTAACTCTTTCTTGCTTGAATTGGTATCATGTAGGCTTAATGAAATAATGATTTGAAAGCTCATTTATATAGTCAATCCACCTAATATATGATGTATTAGGTCCCAAAGGACCTCATACATAAAATTTGAACTTAAAACCTAAGTTTTTCTACTAAAAACCTTGAAAATAGGCCAAAGGGGACTCATTTGCCAAGCTAGGTGAATGCTTCTTAGCTGGATGGGACTCATTCACCCAAAGTGGTGAATGGGTCCCACAATGCCTATTTTGATTGCTAAAATATCATGGAGTGTGTAAATTAAGCTTATTTGTTGATCTTGTCAAGTTCTTGATGGAAATATGCCTTGAGATGCATAATATAGGGTCTTGGGGGACTATTAATGATGTTATAAAGTTCGTAAATGCAAGAGGGCCCAAAATTCAATGTGAAAGTGTACATAAATACATTTTACAACATTAAATTAAGGAAAAATTAGGTCTATTTAGCTAAGAAGGGTCGAAAATCCCATGTGAATGTGTACAACACATTACAACATTAGATTAGGTCCATTTTGATTTACAAGCCTCCTAAATTTAATATGAAGGTGTAAATAAATACACTTTACAACACTAAATTAAGGACAACTTAGGTTTATTTATCTTTAAAATGCCCAAAACCTAATGGGGATGTGTAAAACTCATCACATCACTAGATCAAGGAGATATCAATCCAATGTATCATTAATTATTCACAAACTATGTAAAGAAAATGAATACTTTTTTCATTTGCACACACAAACATAAAAAGAACATGAAAAGAAAATAAAGAAAAGACTAGTGAGGCACATGTGAGTCAACTTATAGCAAGTCATTTGCATCATAATCTTGTTAATCATATGTGAAATGAATTTAACTAGCTAAAGGGACAATGACAAGTGCAATACTAGGAAAATCACCAGGTTCAACACGTGGTGAGTCACTCTTTTTTGGAGGATCATCCTATTTTATATCATCTAAGCTCATGGAAGAGGAAAACAATAAATTCATCTCATTATGCAGTTCCTCATCAATTTTAACACTCATCATCATCATCATCCAAGTTAATCACAATAGAAGGTCTAATGATAATATCCATGGAAGGTGCTTTTTCTTGTTGTAGTCAGGATTTAGGATTGTCTTGTAATAGTGAAGGTGTAGAATCATCATGCATTACTTGAATTTTTTGTTTGATTTTGATGTGTTTATTCTTCTTTTTTGTGTAATTGACGAGCAATAGCAAAATATTTATGCCTACGCTCTCTAGTATTTTGGTTTCTTTTTGTATGGTTTTCAAGTTGTGATTGTGTAGGATTAGGTTTATCAATCATAGGTTTCTTTTCTTCCCATAAGGGAGGAACACAAGGAACCATGGGAGGTTTTTTAACCACTTCTCTTTAAATTTATAAACTTGTTTTATTTTAGGAGGAACAATGGGACTTATTTGATTATCTTGTGGTCTCTTATAGGAAATGGGTGAAGGATTATTCATGGGTTGGTCTTGGTTACTTGGAAGGGATTTTGTTTCAACTCATCAATGACAAGAGGCTCAATTATAGGTTGAGGCATACTGCTAAAGGATAATTTTTCTATGTACTTTTCCTTAAAATTTTGATAAGATTTGAAAAAAAGGTCCTCATAAGGCCTAATAGGTTCCATAGGTTTAGGCCAAAAGAAATCCAATAAGAAATTTCCATGGGAACACAAAGGATTAAAGGCACTATGGTGCATAGTAAGGATTGCATTGTTAAAGAGAAACTTCAAGCATTTTTGAATGACTAACGAGAAAAAATTCTTGGAGAAAAGCCATGAGTAGCATAACTTCACATGAAATTTATCTGACATCAGGATAATTGAGAATGATACATTCAACTTTTTTGTGTCCAACTTGTAAAGGAAGAGTTATCAAACCTATTGTAGGGGAAGAAAAACCATTATGTGTTTTGATCCATGCTTTTGATTGTACATAAGTATCTTGATAAAGTTCATTCATAAACAAGAATTCTTCCAACTATGTGAAGAAGACCATCAGATACATGTTTAAGTATGTACCATTTTGTGAGAAAGTAATGTCAAGGGGCATATTGGTTAGGCCCTTACGAGGTTGGAATTCAATGAAGTTGACTATAGGATTTCTAGGATACCTTTTCATGTGATAATCAATGATGTAAGCAAGGCTATGCAAAAAATTTATTCCCTGTTCATATTTAAGAATTTTCCACATATTATCTATGGCAGGAATCACTATACCAACAATGTATTTAGAACTCACAAAGTTTTGCAATTTGTCTAATTATTCATTCATTTTTCTTAGGTTCTCTTGAGATACATTAGCAACCATTGATTCAACATTAGTAACATTGTTTTTTGGCAAATAGGTCATAGAAAAGGAGGTGTGAAGGGTATGGTCCATAGTGGGTTGACTAGTGTCATCACTATGAGTGAAAGAGCTGGAAAACCCAAGATCCGTGGTAAGTGATGTATCCCAGGATGACATGAGTCATGAACTATGTATCATGATAATATTGGAAATAGGACACAAATTTTTGAATCTCATACAAGTTTCACCAAACATAATGTGAACCCAAAATGGAAAATAGGCCAGAAGTAATAAAAAAAATAGGAAGTGTAATGCAAAGAGATAGAAAATTTTCAGATTTTAACAAGATAATTTTCTTATTATACTATGTAAAAACATGAAAATGATTGCAAAAAACAAAAATTCTAGAAACTAAAAGAAAAATTTGAATGTGGAAACACAAAATCCATACATAGGGTTTTTGATAATCAAAAATTAGAAAAAAAGTTTGATCGAGAAATCACTCACCCATGAGTGAATGGGTCTTCTATCAGGTTTTTGAAAACTTAAATTATAGATTTTTGAGTTGATGTTTATTTTTTAAAATTTTGGTTGCAAACAGTTAGTTGCAATTTCATTTTTTTGTAAAATCATATCTAAATGCAAGTGTGAAATGATCTTAAATGACAAGGAAAAGACCTAATTTGAGATACAATTTTAATTAAATTTTTTATTTAAGTGTTTGATTATGCAATGTTATGTAAGTACTATGCAAAAGTAGTGATTTTTTTTGAGTTTTTAAAGATTTTAAAGAATAAAGAATCCAAAATGCAAACCTAAAACCCTAAATGAGATGTAAAAAAAATTAATGCAATGCAGAGTAATGCAAATCCTAGATCTAGGATTTGATTGGACTCCAAATTTAGAAACCTTATAGTGTAAGATTGTCAGGTTCACCAGAATGAAATGGTGAAAAAATAGGGTTAGAAGGGCATTTCACCAAAATAATATGTGATATAGACCTATTTTCCCTCATTTCATTACATAATGAGATCGACACAAAGAATTGACTTACAACCCCTAGGTGAGTCAAATCAATGAGGGAATCTACTAGTGTCCTTATGATTGAGGAAGGGGGTTTCAGCCTAAACAACACTTTTGGGAGAAAAGAAAAAAATAGTAATTCCAATCAATCATGCCAATTCAAACTTGAAACATCAATTTAAAGATCAATACAAATAGAAATGGTAAACTTCTTATAGATCTGAGAAGGGTTAAACACTATGTACCAGTCACCAAAAGGTAATTTTGGGAGGCAAACTAGGACTCATTATCCCATTGGAGAATGGGTCCTTTTGTAGAGTTTTTAAAAAACTTTCAAAAGCCTCTATTGTTATTCTCTAGCTTTTGTTTAATCTAGGTTTAAGTTTCAAAAAATCAAAAATCATATCAATAGGTGAGATTTCATGAATTGACAACTTTTGCAACTTTTGCAACTTTTCCAATCTTGCTCTTCAAGAGATCTTCAATCCTTCTTCAACTTAAGATTTGCAACATAAACACAAGAGGGATTGATTTTTTTGTTTAATGGGGATTTTCCTTGGTCAAAGCTCATTTAGGTAATTAAACCTTGAATTGAAATAATTAAATATGAAAAGAATGATCAATGAATAATGCTTTGTTGCTATGGACACCGAAAAAGTAACCCTTCTACTTTTTTTGTCTCGTTTGAGTCCTCCTTGTGATTTTGGCTTAATTGTGCCTTGATTTATTGTTGTAATGTGGATAACACATTCACATTAGGTATTGGGCCCTGGTGAATTAAAATAACTCAAGTGGTACCTTACTTAAGTGCTATAACACACTTTCACACTTTGCTAGGGTCTTGTTAATATATTTCAACTAAATAACCTATTTTTATCATTTACCAAGCCTTATTTCAAAGTGTTGTAAAGTTTTGTAACAAAATTTCACACTTTTCTAGGCTTTTGATTAATAATTGGACCTTTATTATGTTTTAATTGGCCCCATTTTACACTTACAGGCCTTACTTAAGTGTATTTTTGAAAATAATCCCCATAAACATCATTTAAAACATCTAATTTCTGAAACCCATTGAAAATTCCTTAGTGGTATCTATTTTCCATTAGGGGTGAACAAGTATCCTTTGGCACAAAAATCAAAATAATTTCAAATTTTTGGTGGGTTTCTATTTTCTAAGATCTAAGGTCGGCCTATGATGTCGTATTTTTGGGAATTATTGCATAATGAAGTATAAATATAAGGTTTTTCTACTCATTTTACAAGAGCATTCAAGTACTTTGGAGCCATTACTTGCATGTTTGCAACATTCTACTTCAAGGGCTTGGTGAGTTGTAGCATTGCATGTTGTTCACTCATCATTCTCTTTCCATATTTCATTTTATTTCAAGGATTTAATTACCAACAATGGGTTTGACCAAGGAAAACCCCTATTCACTAACCCTCAACAATTTTTCCCTCTCTTTGCATATGCTTTTTAGGTCTAAGTTGTAGATTTGTCAAAGAGAAAGATTAGAAAACTTTTCAACAAATTGTCAAAGTCATTCAAAGTTGTCAAAACCCTAAGAGAAGCTTGGGGAAAACCTACAGGTTGAATTTTGTAGTTTCATATCTAGAAACCTATCAAGACTAGAAGTGTAGAATGAGGAATATAGATTCAACTTTTGAATTTCCAAAAATCTGAAAGTGGACTGATATGCCATAAGTGGCAAATGAATCCTACTGCCCATGCCTAAACATAGATTCTGCAAATCTAAGTACTATGTTGTCTGAAACTTGTTTCGACAAAGTTTTCCTAAAACCAAGACTAAGTTTCCTAGCTCGGTGTATGAGTCCCAGAGCTCCTTTCCATCTCTTTCTAGTCTCTAGGTGCACACTTTCAATTTCATAATATTTTGTTATAGTTTAATTGCATTTCTAGGTCATTTTGCATATCATAGCATGTTTTCAAACATCTTGCATTTTCTTAGTTTTTCATTAGTAGTTAATCTTCTTTACCAATTTCTAGCCTTAAGGAAAATTCCCTTTGACAAATTTCAATCAATTTTTCATTGGAATCTCAAGGATTTGTTCTTGAGTGTGAGCATTGTGAAATTGGATCCCTCTTCCTTTATTCCCCTTTCAGTGTGAACAAGGAAGTTGTGCATTCCATTTCCATTGTTTACATTTTGGTGAACCTAACTTTTGAACATCATAATTTTGCTTTGGAGTTCATTTACATCCTAGGAATAGCTTACATTAACATTGCATTGTATTTTCCATTATTTAATTTGCATTCTAGGGTTTCAAAATTTACATTAGTAAAAAGCTCATATATCTTGTATTATTGTAATTCATTTCATTAAAAAGCAGTAAAATTCTGCATTTTCATATTATATTTGCATAAAAAAATATAAAAGGAATAAAAAAAAATTCTAAAATTCTAAAAAAATTCAAAAAAATCACTACCTGGACTCATTCACCACCCTGGACGAATCAGTTTAGTTGCATATTTTTCATTGCATTTTTTGGTATTTAATTTTACATTTTTGAGTTTCTATTTTCTGTTATTACCTTTTTGTTTCTATTTCTAGATTTGTTGTTTCATTCAATTTCTTGCATTTAGATCCATCTAAAATTTACATCATGGATATGTGTTTTAATATGATTTGGATGTCATTAAATTCCTTAGTGGATGTGTCAAGTTGCACCTTTGGAACTGATCCTAATGACATTGAACTTCCTCATGCTCCTTCAACTCCTCATGAATGTCCTCCTCATGATGTTGAAATCATTGGAGAAGATGATGATCGCATGAATAAGTTCCTAAATGATTTCCTTGACAACCTTGAAGCTAATGCGTCATCTTATCCATCCATGAACCAACAAGACCTTCCTCCAATACCACCTCCTAAGATGTTTGGTTACTTACATATTGAAACAAAATTTGAATCTAAGTTCCCTACAATAGGTGAACCTAGTTCTTCTAGACAAACAAACACTCCAATCAACCTTGAAGAAACATATGGAAAAGGTTTCACAATCTTGAGAAAACAAGGATGTGACATGACAATTGAACATGGAATTCATCAACTCTTACAGCACAATTCAAAATATGAAAACACCATGGGGTTAGGATATCAGAATCCCTCTCATAACAGCAAGCCTCCTAGAGAATATTTGAGGTTTTGTGATGATGGCACAGTGATCTTTGATTCCCCTCCCGATCTGAATTTTCTTCTTCCATAAGAGCAACCCTTGCTTAATAATAATGACAAGGATGAGAGGATCACTTTGTGTCTCCCTCCAATTTAGGAGAAGGGTGAATCTAGGAAATGATAGAGGCCTTACAAGTCACAAAAACTAAAGTTTCCTCTTCATCCACCACTGGAAAGTGAAAGGAAATTACAAATACTTTTAAACAAAGGACTCATACTATTACCACCTATGAATAGGTTGGTGATATATCCTAAATATGCCAAAGTTCCACATTGTGCATATCATCGCGTTCTTGGACATAGTAGTGATGAGTGTCATACATTGAAAGAAATACTAAACAAGTATCATTTTGATGGCGATAATTGTTATCTAGTGATCCCATAAAATACTCTCCTACTCCTTGTCATGTGATAGTTGTAAAATACTCCCTTCTCACTATTACATGACCTTTCCCATCACCTCAGCTCATTCTTTCCTTACAACCAGTGGGGGCAATAAGTTGCTAGCCTTTTCCTAGTAATGCATTTGTCATTGTCCCTTAGTTGTGTTATTCACCTTCCGCTTATACCAACTGAGATTGGGAGGAAAATGACTTGCTCAACAATTGACTTGCATTTGCCTTACTAGTTTTTTTCATTTTCATTTTCATTTTCTTTTGTGTGCTTGCATGTGTGTAATGTGATCCCCCATGATTTTTTTTTATGTTCTCTCTCTTTATGACATTCCTCTATTTGTACTTGCATTCTTCTCTATGTCGTACACCACTTTCACCTTTTTATCTTCTATCTTTTTCTTGTGTTTTTGTTTT
>VDFB02079900.1:0-26594 GCA_007258455.2 Sequoia sempervirens | reverse complement strand
TTGTTGGAAAGGGAAGAATCAAGATTAAGTTGTAGAATGGGAATCATTGGCTACTACGTGAGGTAAGACATGTTCCAAAGTTAAGCAGAAATTTAATTTCAGCAGGGCAACTAGATGATGAAGGTTGTGTTGTTACTTTTAGTGATAAAAACTGGAAGGTCACAAAGGGTGCCTTAGTAGTAGCAAAAGGTGTGAAAGTAGGCACCTTATATCTTTGTACAGGTCATACTGTTCCTTCTATTTTAATTGTTACAGAAAAAGATCAATGTTTAGGAACAGTTGGCCGCAGCTCGGGGTGAGGGGCGTATGATCAGCGGTTGCTATGGATCAATCGCGCGATCGCGGGTGCTGGCTTAGGACTTGGGGTATGAGTGCAAAAGGTATGAAATTCCTATCCAAATAATGTTTTGTACTCAGGTCTAAAATGTGTTAATATGGACCGTGGAAAGTTGTGTGTATGGAAAAACAAAAGAGAGGTGCCTCAAGGATGGAAGCAAAGGAAAGATGAGAAAATTGGAGCCTTGTGCATTTGGACATGTATGGGGACCAGCCTGCATCTCTCCCTAAGTGGCTCCCTCCCTGCATTATGTTACATCATCTATTGGATGATGCGTAAACCAAAAAGCAGGCTTTGGATTTTATTTCCTTAGGCAGAACCGGCGCATTTGAAACTTTTAAAAAAATGGAGAAGCTTGGTTGAGAAATGAGACTCCGGAAAAAGGTTAAAATGTCTCGTGATCCGAGTAATGGTGGGTGAGTATTGCAAGAAGAGTTTTAAAGATTTTGGTTCCTCTTAATGGTATCTCGTGAGGCGTAAAAATACCCAAGTGACTCAGCCAGGAAAATGGAGTGGCCGAGCGCATGAATAGGATACAATAAATGGGATGCACCTGACCATGCGATCGGGTGATACCGGGTCAGCCTCTTTAAAATGTGGGCAAGTAGATCAGAAAACATTGCTTTTGTCTATTTAATCAATGAGGTTCCTTCTAATCCTCTGGGTTGTGGTATCCCGCAGGAAGCATGGAAAGGTGAAGAAGGTGAGTTATTCTTTCCCTCAAAACCTTCGCTGTGAAGCATTTGCATGGCATGTAGATTCTAAAAAATAGAACCAAGCTTCTTGATGCAAAATCAAAGAAATGTGTATTTGTTGGATATGGCATTGATGAATTTGGTTATAGGCTTTGGGATTTTGAAAATCAAAAAATTGTGAGAAGCAAGGATGTCATATTCAATGAAAAAGTGTTGTACAAAGATCTGTTGCTGCAGCATGAGAAGAAAGAAAATGATTATGTAGTGTTGGATGATATTTCCAACAATGATGTTTCAGTGGTTCCTCATGCTGGGCAACAATAGCAGCAACAAATACCACAAACTCCTGTTAGATAATCTTCAAGGTTAAGTAGACCTCCAGAAAGATTCTCTCCCTCTTTGTATACTATTTTGTTAACTGATGCTGGTGAACCAAAATATTATGATGAAGCTATGTAGGTGGATACCAAGATTCAGTGGGAGCATGGAATGAAAGAAGAAATGGACTCCTTGCTGGAAAATCATACTTGGGATTTATGCAAGTTGCCTACAGGTAAAAAGGCTCTTTTAACACTCAAAACAAAATGGATTCTTTATAGGTCAAAGAAAGTATTATCTCGCATTTAGTTGTAAAGGGATTTGCACAGAAAAAGGGTATTGATTTTGATGAGATTTTTTCTCCTGTTGTTAAAATGACTTCTATTCAAGATACACATATAGTTGAGATATCATTTCATTCGGTCAATGTTGGAGGATGGACAGGTCAAGCTAGACAAGATACACACAGATGTCAATCCAGTGGATATGTTTACGAAGGCGGTGACAAGGGAGAAGTTGAGCTCCTCTTCAGCTTCGATTGGCCTTCAAGGTTGAATTCAAGTATAATAGAGCAACAGGGTCCAAGGTACTTATTTCCAGTGGGAGCTGTAAGTGCAGCAGTGTTGTCCAAGATCAGTCTCCAAGTGGGAGGTTGTGATGGTGTGGAGCCTGATCAGTCTCCAAGTGGGAGATTGTTGGTATGTGGTGACTGATCATGCTATATTGTATAGCCCATGGTATACTGTATATCCTACTTTTTCGCGTGATCACCGAAAAAGGGAAAAATCAATGAAAAAAGAAAAATTCAATTTTGTAGAACCCAAAAATCTGGAAGCTTCTAAGCTTGGTAAAAGGGGGTTCGGATGGGTATTACTGTATGATGAAAAATGCGATTATTCGCAAGATTGTAATATGTTTTTTCACTGGATAATAAAAGTACTGGATGGCTACGGTTTGGTGCATGTAGCCCAGATTGGGTGAACCACGTTAAATTCTGTGTTATGATTTATTCTATGCATGTTTTAGTTTCTCTGTTTTGTTTATTAAATCTGCATTTAATTGTTAGATCTGCCATCTCTAACCCTAACAAACTCAACCATACACATTCTTATCAAAGAAACACTAGAGGTTGACACCAGTGATACTACTAATGGCAATGTAATGCAACTAATCAAAGCATCACCAATGTTGACATCAATGAAATATACCTATGTAGACCTCCATAGGATGAGCCTATATTAGAAAATTATATTTATGTCTACAATGTGGCATGTGGAAGTGCTCTAGTGTTCATAGTAGGCCATACCAACCTACCAATCACAAAAAAAAGTATTCATGGGTATCTACTATAGATTTTGTTAGCAAGTAAAAATCATTGGTAGAGAACATAGTATGAAATATTTCCCCAAAACATATTCCATTGTTCAAAAATAATATCTTAGAATTTTTCATTGACAAGTGAATATTCCATCAAGTGGGAGTATATTCCATGGACCAACTATGTTGACATCATCATTACATCAAGGTCACTTCAGCATGCTAACCTTAAACTTGTCCCCCCACATTGTTGGTAGGTTTCATTTTGTAGTCCAATTTTGAAAACCCATAACTAGGGATTAAGACCTTTATTTTTCTATTTAGGGTTTAATTTTGTGCTCTACATACTGCTACAGTCATTTTCTAATTTTGGTACTATTTTTTCTAGAAATTTTATATTCTCATAGGTGTTATTGAATCATTATCATTTTGGAAACTTTTGGGGCTCCATTTGGTATCCTAAAATAACATTTTTGGTGTAGTGCTTGGTAAAGTGATTTTTTAATGTAATTTGTAGTGGTATGATTAGATTGATCTCATTTTTTCATAAAATCTAATTTAATTTTATGGCAAAGGATTTTATTTTCATGCAATAAGATTAAGTCTAGTTCTTTGTTTCTAGCAAGTGACATCTTTAAATGCACTAAAATAAAGTTCCAAGATCATGTATTGTTAGGGGTGTTTCATGATTGACTTATTTGGGGTAGGGTTTTTTTTGGTGCATTCTTTTGATATGTTTTCATGTGCTCTTATTTTGCATTTACTATTTTAGTGTTCCTTTTCTAGTTCACTTTATAACTATTCAACTTGGAATTATTATGTATTGATTATCTTAATGGATCATGGATATTCTCTATATGTTGAGAAAAAGCTACTTGAACCTATAGATGATGAAAAAAGGATAAAACAAATGATTAATCATATCAAAACTCTTATATTTCTTTGTATCTTTCTTTTATTGATGTAATATTTCAAATTTAATAATGTACAAATTATCATGTATCTAAGGAAAAAATTACAACATTTTATAGCACAATAGATGAAGTTTGTTAGCAGATAAAGGGTAGAAACAAAGTATACCACAAGCTACAAAATAGGTCTATGGTATCGGGAAAGGACATTGTCTATTAGTAGGAGTCATGCCCCTTCAAGGGAATAAGGAAATATACATATGTGTGTGTGTGTGTGTGTGTGTGATATTTAATTAGGCGAGGAGGAGGATATAGAGAGATGTATATGAAGAGATACAAATATATATTGGAGAAAAGACTATGACCTACTTTTTGCATCCATTATGATATATTATAGAGGATTTATAAGGAACACATGTGTGTAATAGATGCATGAATTTTTTATTTTCACGTTATGATGTCATATGTTATGGGGGTTTGAGCAAGAAGTTGGGTCCACATTCAGGGGAAATGTCATTTTTCAACTTTAAAACAAATACCCATTCATTTTTTAAAATAGGTACCCATTTTGACGTGTGTACTTGTTCCAAAAGGTTTGAAACTCACAAGAGATGTTTTTCATTTCGATTTAGGATTATAAAAGGTATGGTAACCTAAAACTTCGGCTTAGACCTACAAGTACAAGGTCAGGGCAATTTCGAGAGAAAAAACTAACTTTTGCAATATGGTTGATGGACTTTTTTTTGAATCAATCTATTATAAAATTAAAACCCATTAGGAGAACACATAATGTAGCTCTAAATGTGTGTAATTTTTATTAATATTGGATTTATATTTTTTATTTTTAATTAATTTCTAAGCAAAGCTAGGCCAACTTTAAACTCGAAATATTAGGGTTTTGTTTTAATACTAACCTTTTTCCTCGGGTTAAGTTTCTTGTATAAAAAATTATATGGCATCAATCTTCAAAAAATTCTCTACAAAATGAAAAAAAAAAATTCAAAAAATGTTTATTTTAGGTCCAATTATGTTGTTCATACATGTTTATTTTTAAAAATAGTAATTAAGGCAAATAAAAACTCAATAAAAAAAAATATATTAAAAAAAATTACAAAAAAAATTCCTCATCAATATTCATGTTGTTATATTTCTTTACCCAAAAGGAATTAGAAAAATAATTTTATTTGGGTCAAAAAGTGGTGTCCGTACATGTGCATGGTATGGGAAAAAATAGGGACTTTTAAAAAGTGATTTTTATACATCCCTATCAAAATTTAATTTCAATAATCTGGGTATTTGAATAAATTGCATGTTTGGAAACTAGATTCAAAATGATAAATTTCATATTCTTGATGTTTTTCAAGATTCATTGTGTAAATGCCTCAAATTTTCAGTCCAAGTGTGACAAATTCTAAAAAACAGCAAAAACACTTCCACTTTTTGAGCTTTTTGTAGACCCAACTTCTTGCATCAGCCCATGGATGTGTTTTACATTATTACCACGCATTATTTTTTATCTTACTATATCCTTTGGGGTGTAAATAGACTACTCAAGGAGTGTTAGGGTATATATCTTAGGACTATGCTTTCCCTATTTCTCTTGCTATCATTCGTTCCATTGTCGAGACCCTGGAGAGAATAGTAATAAAATTAGAAGCATAAAGAAGTAAGAAAATTGGTAGAAAACTATATTTTTGTCTTTCCTAGAAGGCTACCTCTGTGAGAGGGGGTTGGGCCAAGATTTGATGATTTGAAAGGGGGGAGCATCCCAGAGATCAATAAAAAGATGTGATTGTTCAAAGATGATCTTTAAAAATTAAGATATAGGGAAAGAAGGATAGAAGTTCAGACAAAAAACACATATGGGAATAGGAGAAAACAAAAAGAAAAGAGATATATCTAAAATCCTAAAATTAGGGATGGAAATCAATGTTGAAGAAAGGAGAATAAAGCATACCAAGGAAAAAGAAGAAATACACCGTAAAAGAGAAATAGAAAAGAAAGATTTGTGAACTGAGAAAATAGCTTCTTCACAACCCTAATTACAGTTCCAATTAAGCTCAACACTTCTTCACACTTTGCACATTCTTCTTTACACTCTACTCAGTAATCGAATGATATTCATACATATACACATAGGAGCACAAAAATCACCATCTTCAACAATGAACTAATCGTCCTTATATATCCACTACATGAAATTCCATCACTACTTCGTTGGCCAGGGAAATAAAATATATTTGTAATGTTGGCCAAAATTTACAAATAATATTTTAATGCGAATCCACCAAGGTCGGCCACAACATAGTGGAAACCCAAAATAATATCTCAAATGTGAGAAGACTTTAATTAATTACACCTCAAAGATCTAGAACATGCTACCATCAACATGTTGGCTAGGAACAAGAAAAACTGAACATGTGCAAGACAAGATCTTCAACTACGAACTCTCTGAATAATGTAGATGTACCACAAAGATATAGAATGATATAGAGACGCCAGAGAACACCAAGAAACAATAGAGAAGCATCCACAACAATTGAGAAACAAGAATTACACAAAATTCATTCAGGAACACTAACAAGGACCAACAACACACTGTTAGACCACAACATACTCAAAACTTCACACAGACCTCTAAAATTTTTGGTAGATGATCTAGAAACATTCAACAATAAACCCTTTAATCCACATCAGCTAATCTTCAACGTACAAAACACAACAGCCTTCTTGACCTGCACAGTTCCACTGGGAACTAGGAACATGATCTAGAAAAATTCAACAATAAACCCTTTAATCCACATCGGCTAATCTTCAACATACAGAACACAACACCTTCTTGACCTGCATAGTTCCACTGGGAACTAGGAATACTTTCTTTTACAATTTTTTTAATATCCTCGACATATACATTCTTCAATACACCAAATGCTAATAGTGTTGACATCAATGAAAACAACATATCAACAACCATATCCACAACATCCAACAATATCCCCCTTTGGAATTGATGGCAACACAAGATGTGAAAAAAGATTACCATCAACCCAACACACTGACTTCTTCTATACTTCTCCTCTCAACTGAACTTTTCTCCACAAGAATTTTTTCACAAAGCACTTACCCTTTGAAATGAATGGCAAAGGTAACCATGACCTTTCCATGCACACGATCTGAACCACATAGTCACACATCTGACTACTCCCCATGAGTAGTAACCATGAAAACATCAATCCAGATCAGAATATAGCAATGAAGCTCTCGGATTGATGCAAATAAATGCATCTTTAGTTCTTGCCAGGAGGGGTAATTACCCCTATCATTTCTTTGAGATACTCAAAAGTATCCTTCGGAAAAGATTTAGTAAATATATCAGCAATCTATTCTTTGGTAGGCACATACTCCAGTATAACTTCTTTCTCATTCACTTTTTCCTCAAGAAATGAATCTTAATTTAAATATGTTTAGTCTTAGAGTGTAGTACCAGATTCCTTGAGATGTTTATTGCACTTCAATTGTCACAGTATATGGCAATAGGCTCTTCATATATCACTTTGATATCTCTCAGCATATGTTTCATTCATATCACTTGAGTACAATTATTTGCAGCAACAATGTATTCTGCTTCAGCAGTGGATAGAGAAATTGACTTATGCTTTTTGCTCAACCAAGATATTAGCTTCTTCCCTAGGAAGAAGGCACCACCACTAGTACTTTTCCTATCATCTACATCACCAACCCAATCCGCATCAGTGTATGCACACAAAGTGAGATCATCATCTTTTGGATACCAAAGTCCAAAGTCAGCTATTCCTTTAAGATATCTCAAAATTCTTTTGACAATAGTCACCTGTGATTCCTTTGGATCAGCTTGAAATCTAGCAACCATGCATACAACATTCATAATGTCTGGTCTAGTCTGTGTCAAGTAGAGCAATCCACCAATCATTGATCTATACCAAGTTTGATTTTCCTTTGGAGAATTATCATTTTGTGTTAGCTTACATATGGTTACCATGGGAGTACGAACAGGTTTGGAATCATCCATTCCAAACTTCTTCAATATCTCTTTCACATATTTGGACTGAGATATGAAAATCTCATGGTCCAATTGTGTAACTTGTAATCCCAGAAAGAACTTGATTTCACCAATCATCCTCATCTCAAATTCACTCTTCATTTCATCAACAAACTCCATACATAGATTATCATCTCCTCCAAAAATGATATTATCAACAAAAACTTCTATAATTAATTCCTTATCATTATCCAATTTGAAGTATAAGTTGCTATCAACAGTACCTTTAGTGAGTCCAAGCTTCAACAAATATATGTCCAATCTAGTGTACCATGCTCTAGGGGCTTGCTTAAGTCCATATAGAGCTTTCTTTAGTCGTCAGACCATATCTTCTTGGTCTGTTAGCTAAAATCCATCCGGTTGGTCAATGCACACTTCATCTAGTTCTCCATTCAAAAATGTAGAATTCACATCCATTTGATATACTTTATAATTATTGTATGTAGTATAAGTGAGAAAAAATCTCACAGCTTCAATTCTAGCTACAAGGGTGAAGGTTTCTTCAAAATCTATCAATTCCATTTGAGAATAGCCTTTACATACTAGTCTTGCTTTATTTTGGACCACTTCACCTTCTTCATTCAGCTTGTTTCTAAATACCCATTTGGTACTAATAACATTTTTGTCTTTAGGCCTCAGAACCAGTACCTATGTATCATTCTTTTCAATCTATGTCAGCTCTTCCTTCATAGCTTCTAGCCAATGTTCATCTTGATAGGCCTCAATGACCCTCTTAGGTTCAATCTTCAATATCAGACAATATTCTTCTACAATTTTTCTTCTAGTTTTCACTCCTTTACTCTTATATCCTATGATTTGACTTTCAAAATGATTCAGATTTACATACCTTGGAGTTTTGGGACTTTCTTAGACTTCTATTTCTTTTGATATTTCTTCTACACTTCCACTTGTCTGTGCCTCTACACTTGGCTTAGCTTCCTGACTGACTTGATTTACCAAAACAAATTAAGGTTACTTCACCGGAATATATGGAATAATCTAAAGTAGATTTGATTTCTGAGTGTTCTTTACTTGACTTCTATTGTCTTCATTTGAATCATAGCTGCATTGTTTGGATGATTTGATAGAGCCCTCATTTACTCTGACATTTGCACTTTCAACCATCTTTCTTAGTATTTTATTATAGCACTAGTATGCCTTTCTCTTAGTACAGTAACCTAGGAAGATCCCTTCATCGCTTCTAGCATCAATTTTTCCTATATCATCTCTCTTGATATAACACCTACTTCTAAAGATCTTAAAATACTTAATAGTAGGCTTGTGACCAAACCATAACTCATAAAGGGTCTTACCAGAATTTCCATTCACATTTACTTAGTTCAAGGTATTCACAGTAGTACTTACCACTTCACTACAATACATATGAGACACATTCCCTTCCATCATCATGGTTTTGGCAGCATCCAGAATTGTTCTATTCTTTCTTCCCGCAACTCCATTCTATTGAGGGGAGCAGATAATTGTCTTTTAATTCCATGCTCTTCACAATAAGAGTTGAATTCCTTAGAAATGAACTCACCACCTCGGTCAGATCTCAGGCACTTGATTTTTAGACCTTTCTCATTTTCTGCCATAGCCTTAAATCATTTGAATTTCTCTAGTTCTTCACATTTTTCTCTCAAAAAGGAAACCCAAATCATTCTAGAGTAATCATCAATAACTAAGCATAAAATACCTTTCTCCATGAATACTTCTGACCCTAGAAGGACCAAAAAGGTCAATATATGTAGCAGCTCCAAAAAATTATTTGAATGAAAATGTTTTCTCTGGAAGGAGACTCTAGTATTTTTACCCATCTGACTCTCCTTGTAGATTATATTAGCAAGCTTCACTAATCTAGGCATATCTCTTACTACTTGAGTAGAAATTATCTTGATAATATTGTCAATATTTACAGGACACAATCTCCTATGCCACAACTAGATTTCATCTATTTGAGCAATCAAACAACTTCCACTAGCAGTATTCAAGTGAAAAATGTTACCTTGTGTTTGTTTGCCTATTGCAATCAAGTTTTCAGAAATTTCGTGTATCTTGCATCTTCTGTCTTTGAGCTATAGATCATATCCCTTTTGAACCATCTATCCAACACTCAATAGGTTGTGCTTCAGACCTTCAACATAGAGGACATCATTGGTGTAGTCCTTACCACCAAGGAAAATGGATCCTTTTCCATGAATCACACCAACATTGTTATCTCCAAATCTTACAACTCCACCATCATACTATTCCAGATTCACAAATTTTCTTTTGCCACCAGTCATATGATGTGAGCATCCTCTATCAATGACCCACTCATCTTTTTCTTCAACTTGAGCTACAAGATCTTTTTCATCTTTAGTAGATTCAGTAGCCACATGATTATTTTCAATGGTAGCAATGAAACCCCAATCATCTTCTTTTCCATTATCTTTATTAGATTCTTCATCAGTCACTACTTCTTCAACAAAGTAGCATCTCTTCTGGAATCTATACTTCTTAGGTTTAGATCTAGGAACTCTTTTAGGACATCTTGATGTAAAATGACCTATTTTACTGCATTAAAAACATTTAATAGGTAATATATCTTCATACTTACCTTTTCCTCTCCCTTCTTACTTTGCAATTAGCGCTTCCAATTCTTCTACTTCTCTTTCTTTATCTTTGAGTTGTTTCAGTTCTTCATCATACTTGGATACCTTCCTGGAACTATCTCTCAAACTATATCTTTGTCTATTGTTTCCGGACATAGTAGCCTTAAGTGCAGATTTAGTCTTTGGTGTGGATTCACCAAATTCACTTATCTCAAAAGCAACAAGTTTCCCAATCAACGTATCTCTTGTCATTTTTTTCACTGATCTAAACTCTTGAATAACTTGAACCTTCATTTTGTAGGAGGTAGGCAGGGATCTGAGTACTTTAGCCACAATTTCATCCTCATCTATAGAACCACTGACACATGTAATACCCATCACCATCTCATTTACTCTCTGCATAAAAGAGGTGATATTTCCATCTTCACCCATCTTCAGGTTCTCATACTTTCCTTTCAAGCTTTGTAGCTTAGTCATATTCACATGTGCATCTCCTTCATACAAAGTTTCTAGTTTCATCCAAATTTCATGAGTTGTATGCAGACCTACCACATTATCCATCTTTGAATCTATCAAGGAACTCACTAAAGCTTCAATAGCCCTAATATTGCTTTCAACATCTTTGATCTCACTAGCAGTAGAGCTATCATTCTTAGGAATGATATATTGATTTCTAGTAATCTTCTAGATAGCATTAGCAATACACATTAAGTGACATTGCATCCTAACTTTCCATAGTGAGAAGTTAGTGCCATCAAATCTAGGACTGTCCTTCTTGAATGTTGTTTCCATCTCAGATCACCTCAAGCTTTTAGACTTTCTTCAGAGAAACCTACTTTGTTACCAAATGTTGGAAAAAAAAGGACACACAACTGAGAGGGGGGTGAATTAGTTGTATCAGAGACTAAATTTTTTCCTACTAATCTTAACTTAATATCAGTTCTGATGAATAAGAAATTCACCATAAATAATCAACACATCAGAGAGACAAAGAACACAAATATTTCTTTGCATGGAAACCCTGTTGGGGAAAAACCATAGTGGATGTTAGTCCACAAGATTATACTTTGCTAGAAGTATAAAATAAATAATAAGGGGAATGCACATCCATTCAGGCACACTTCCTAGAGCTCATTACTCAATTACAAAAGAGGACTCACTGTCCAACAATAGGGTTTGGATTAAAACCATCCAGGATTTGTGAACTAAGAAAATAGCTTCTTCACAAGCCTGATTATAGTTCCAATTAAGCTCAACACTTCTTCACACTTCGCACATTCTTCTTTACACTCTACTCAACAATCAAATGATATTCACACATATACACATAGGAGCACAAAAAGCACCATCTTCAACAATGAACTAATCACCCTTATATATCCGCTATGTGAAATTCCATCACTACTTTGTTGGCCAAGGAAATAAAATATATTTGCAATGTCGGCCCAAATTTAAAAATAATCTTTTAATGTGAATCTGCCAATGTCAGCCACAACATAGTGGAGACCCAAAATAATATCTCCAATGTGAGAAGACTTTAATTAATTACACCTCAAAGATCCACTGTAACACGCTACCATCAACATGTCAGCTAGGAACAAGAAAAATTAAACATGCGCAAGACAAGATCTTCAACCACAAACTCTTTGAATAATGTGGACGTACCCCAAAGATAGAGAATCATCTAGAGACACTAGGGAACACCAAGAAACAACAAAGAAGCATATACTATAACAACTGAGGAAAAATAATTACACAAACTTCATTTAGGAACACTCAGAGAGACTAGCAACACACTGTCAGACCACAACATACTCAAAACTTCATGCGGACCTTTGAAACTTCCGACAGATGATCTAGAAACATTCAAAAATAAACCCTTTAATCCACATTAGCTAATCTTCAACATAGAGAACACAATGACTTCTTGACCTGCACAGTTCCACTAGGAACCAAGAATACTTTCTTTTATAATTTTCTCAATATCCTCCACATATATAGTCTTCAATACACCAAATGCTAATAGTGTTGACATCAATAACAACCACATATTAGCAACTATATCCACAACATCCAAGAGAGTGAATATCATGTTCCAACCGACCATGTGGAACCTAAGGTCCAGCCCCCATCCTAGGAGACAAAATTAAGGCCCCACTACTCAAAACAATCGAAAGCCAGTAGACAATAATAAGAGTACTAAACATGGATCCAACATAACAAATTACATCATAACATCACATAATAGAGATAGCACTTCCAAAGGCATTTAAACAACAAGGAGGACTCAATACTAGGGAATGCTAGATTGCATGAGGGAGGCATGTCATCACATAGCTTGATATGGGTTACCCTGACGAACCTTCCTAGGAGCTATCGAACCCCATCCTGAGTTACCCTGGTAGCCTCTACCAATTTTTGGCCTCCATACAAATTCATGCGGGATCAAAAAACCTTTCAAGAGGACAAGGTAGTTGATCATGCCATTCCATGCCTTCCCACTCATCCCAAGCCTAAACGATCACTTGAACCATTAGTGAGGTGTTATCTTGATTAATGTGAAAACTACCTAACCCCCTAATTCATTTTAAGTTATCACTGGATTAAAGAAACTCTCAATGAGTTTCCCTGACCACCACTTTGGGTGTTGACCCCCATTGAAATCCACTACCCATACTAGCAACTAGAGAACCAACACATCAAATAGGGTAATGCCATCTTGCACATCAAAACAAAGCCATAAAATCACATTTCCAGAGCATGGCACGAACCATCTCTCTCACAATTTCCAACCATAATAACAAGTAAACAATGGACGACTAAATACCCTCATGACAAAATGCAAGTACAAAATCAATCCACCTTCAAAATGACAAAAAAAATGTAAAACCAAAACTCAAGCCATTTTCCCCAAGCCTCTGAAAGTTTCTCAATAACCATTTGGCACAAAAATCTCCCTCCATAAAACAATAACCAAATCAACTCAAAATCAAAATCGACCACAATTATCGAAATCTTCTCATTTTCACTAATTCATCACCTCATTCTAAACAAGAAAAAAAAAATATTACAACCATGAATTCAACTTAATGATTACAAATGAAATCGACATCCTATATTAAATCAATTAACCATATCAATGCAAGACATTCACAATGCATACAATGATACATATCATATTAGCAACTAAAGAATCTCAGATAAATTCCCATTCAAACATAATTTTCTTTACTTGATTTTAATTTGTTGTCATTTAGTTAATTTTTTCCCCGATGGAAGGGATCCTTATTAATACCATTAACTAAAATAGTCTTATATTCAAGTAAAATCAACTTTCCCCTTAACTCCCAATTACCTATTTAGAAAACAACTAATTCCCATAATTGGATACACTACCCAATAATCACTTACAAAAAGAAACTATCAAATTAAAACTATTTTTATTAAATAACATTTTAATATTTTCTAAAAGATATTCTCTTTAATCTTTAACCCTACTATTATTAATATATATATATATATATATATATATATTCATCGAATACCACATAAAGCATTTTCATCAAACAATTTAAAGATTGAGCCTTAAGAAATGGAATCATCTTTCCTACTCCAAGTATTAATCTACCAATTTCAATGAGACTAAATTCCTAAGCATTGATAATGAGATTTGACTATAATCGAGGTAAGAACACGAAACCTATGATCAACAAGTATAGAGCTAAGCCAATTATTTAATATAACCATATACACTAATTGACACGAATACTCTATTTATTAGTTTAGCATTCATAAACGGTGAGTAATTTATACAAAGATTCAACAATCTGGATTGGGATCGACCCTCACAGTGAATATTTAAGAAAGCATGAAAAGTAATCACAAAATAATAATTTTGATTATATTTTACGCCTCGATAATTTCAAGAATTTGGCCTTCTACAGGGAACAGAGTTTGCATTGATATTCCAACAAATTTAATAAGGAACCTAGAACTTCCAAAAATGATAAGGAGTTTCAAAAATTAAACAAGGAAAACCATTATAGCAATCTACTAGACTTGAGATAAGTATTTTGTGAGAAGATGGCTAAGAGAAGATAAGTTGGAGGAGGATATAAAGGTGCAGATTGGATTTTTCTTCTAGACAAGAACAACATGGACTTTGAGGACCACAATATACTTGGGCCAAATTCGAGTCCTAAATTTGCAAGCTTCTTCGAGAGAAAAGAAATAGCATTAGAGGCAACTTGGCTTACGAATTCATGGGCACAGTATATTCTAAACATAATATTTATGTTTGATTGAATTTCTGAAACTGACTAAGGCGTGAGGTTAAACATAATGCATGAATAAAATAAAAAATCCAATTGATCGGGCATGATGGACTATACTTTGTTGGTTATTTAATGGTAGAGAGGAACCACAGGATGTACTCAAGATCAGAAAATTAATAACATCAGCGATCTGCATATACATTCATGCTCGTCTATGCAATTCTTAAGGTGGAATACAATGATCAATTCTACTATAAGTTCAAAGAGGGATAACACTTAAACCATTTACAATGATGCTTAATAAATAGAGACTAGATTATCTAGACGCCATGCATTTAAATAGGTACAAAACTCTAGTGGAGAATATTGGTGGTACAAAATGAAACAATCTGAAGAATAGGCTCATGCAGCCACACAAGTTTAGTGGATAAATGGTTGTGCACACTTCACACATCAATGACGCTTAATGCATTACATATATAGTCAATCATTAGGGGTGCATAATTGACCTTAATGTTGTGCTGGCTATCATGGGGACACCCTACGCCCTGTAACTAAGATACAGTGAAACCTGCGGTGCCTTTGGATCACATAAGATTATCATTTGAGAGTAACTTGGGCAGCTTCAACCATTTAACAATTTCGCATACGGTTGAAGATTGACCCTTTATTGAGGACCAATTAAACATACAAAGCATCATCATGCATGGAGATAAAGGAGGCGAGGTAAGGAATGCAACTCACTAAAATATTTTAAGATATTGTTAAGGTAGGATATATACATTTCAGAATCTCAAAGGAGAGGTAGACTGACCCTCTTTTGCAATCTCATTCATCATATAATCTAGCTCCATCTTATCATAACAGAGGTGCATTGACATTGTTGGCCACCACTCCAAGGCATCAGTCAAGGAGAAGCCATGGCCACAGAGATTTGTGTTTCCATGCTTAAGACTAGGACACGATCAAGAACGTTGGAATACATCAAATTGGATGGTTGAAAAAAAAAGTTTTAAAAAACTTTCAAGCAAATGCAATCGATGGGTGTAAAGGTCAAAACCTTTACCAACATCTTATCTGCTTATGCCTAAATGTGCACCTTGGAACAGGTTATAGGTCACATCTATCAAAGTACATGGGATAGAGGGAAAAGATTATGATTAATCATACAAAGGACACATTACAAGCATCAACCTTTAAGGATTGCAAATTGGTTGAAAGGAAAACATTACCAAGACAGTAGCATAGAACCATAACCTTAACTAGGCTCGATAAAATTCCTCCAATATACTACTGTTGTAAATGTGAAAATTCTATTGCAGTTACTGATTATTAATCTCCTATCTAATACATAGATTATTTGACTATGGAAAATTAATTCACAACAAATATTGAAAAATAACACAACTGCAACTTCACCAATAAAAACTCACAGGAATAGAGAAGAAAACATTCATAATAATGAACACAATATTTTTGGACAAATTGTCCATGGAAAAACCCCGAAGGGAAAACCACTACTGCAGATGAGGAATTATATTAAACTTCAACAAATTAAGGAATACATAAACTACTTGCCTCTTACTGGCAGAGCTCCAGTAATATTCTTCTCTAAAAATTCTTCCCTTAATTTCCCCTGTTGAAACTCCATAGCTACTATCCCCAACGCTATCACTATGCCCTTGCTAACACTGCAAGACTATTTTCTCTCACTACAAATCTACTTGCTATCACTGCAAGTCTTTCTCAAGTATATCTACTTGCTTCTCAAGTGTGTTCTTCAAATGCCCATTGATCCCCTTTTATACTTTTCTCATTGGAAAACCAATGGCCATGATTTAATCTCAATCAATGGCTAAGATTAAATAGACTCTAACAACCCTAACTAACTGGGTTCTAGAAGTCTCTAGAGGAAACAATTATTTAATTACATAATTATCTAGACAACTCAACCTTTTCTAGAAGTCTCTAGAAAATAATTAAATAATTAAATAAACACTTATTGGGAATGGAGACACCTGTCCAAGCTACATAAAAATCAACACTCCCTCTTAGCGAGGAAGGTGTTCTGCATGACACCCAACATATCTCTAAAGAATATGAATTTTTCCTTCCCCAATGCCTTGGTCAAAATGTCTACTACCTTTTGATCTGTAGGTATATACTGTAGCTGAACAATCCCGCGCTGTACACAATCTCTGATGAAATGATATCTGATGTCTATATGCTCAGACCTATCATGAAACACTGGATTCTTAGACAACTTTATGCAACTTTGATTGTCACAGTGTATCACCATAGTCTCAACCCTCTGACCAAACAAGGCCACCAGCAACTTCCAAAGCCATATTGCCTCACACGTCACCATGCTAGCTGCTATGTATTCTGCCTCTGTAGAACTCAAAGCCACGAACTTCTGCTTCCTACTATACCAAGAGACAACTCCTAAACCCAAGCTGAAGTAATACCCTGAAGTGCTTTTCCTATCTATTGTACTGCCTTCCCAATCTATGTCAGTATAACCTATCAACTTGATACCATCACCTTGAGTATATCTGATCCCATACTCGATTGTACCACACAAATACCACAACACGTGCTTTGCCACTGTCCAATGCACTCTCTTCGGCTCCACCATGAACTAACTAAGAGAGTTTACTGCAAAGGTTATATCGGGCCTAGTGTTGACCAAATACATGAGAGACCCAATCATCTATCTGTATAAGGTGGGGTCTACATCCTTCTCTCTAGATGAGTCTACCTTCTTCCAATTCGTGATCATAGGAGTAGACATGGCTCTGCAATCCTCCATCTCGAACCTCCTCAAGATTTTGATGTAGTATTTCCCTTGTCCAAGGAAAATATCTCCATCTGTCTGCCATACCTCCATGCCTAGAAAGTAGTGCATAAGCCCCAAATCCTTCATCTCGAACTCTACTGCAAGGTCCCTCTTGCACTCCTCTATGAGCCCTAGTTAACCTGTTAAAAACAAGTCGTCCACATATAGAACAAGAATGAGAATCTCACCCCCAGCCACCAAGTAGTAGAGGTTAGCATCCGCTTCACTCTTCATGAAGCCCATTCCCTACAAGTATCTATCAATGCGCGCATACCATGCCCTGGGAGCCTGCTTGAGTTTGTACAAAGCTCTCTTCAATCTGCACGTGTGGGTTTCACTGTTGTGTGCTACAAAGCCCTCTGGTTGTTCTATGTATACCTCCTCTTTCAATTCACCATTAAGAAATGCCATCTTGAAATCCATCTGATGGATCTGCCATCCCATCTGTGCTGCAAGTGAGATCACAGCTCGTATAGAAGTACACCTAGCCACTGGAGAAAATGTCTCCTCATAGTCTATTCCATCCTTCTGAGAGAACCCCTTGGCCACAAACCTTGCCTTGTATTTCTCGATGCTACCATCTGCACCGTGCTTGATCTTATAGATCCAGCATGATCTAACCACTGCCCTATCTATTGGTCTAGGCACAACCTCCCACACATCGTTCTACACTATTGAGGTATACTCCTCAGCCATTGCATTTTGCCACACTTTCTGCTGTGCGGCCTCTTGATAGCTAGAAGGCTCACTATCTACCAACTGACTAACTAATTCCATATAGTCATTATACCTAGTTGGTTGTCTCCGTTGTCTACTACTCATCCTAGGAGCTCCCACAAACTCCTGAGTATCACTTTGTGACTGTTGGTTCTTGCTACCAACTGTAGATGATGAAGTATCAACCTCCATATCACCCTGATGCATCTCTTGGATTTGCTGCATCTGTTGCTCCATACTCTGTAAACTCTCAACACCTGATCTTGTGCTTGTACTAGTAACTATACTTGAGCTTCGCTGTCCTTGATCTGGTTGAATGATCCTTGGAGCTTCCATTAGCTGCTCACTCTGATCATCTGCTGGCAAATCTCTGGACCTCCTAAATGCCTTGTCCTCATGAACTTGACATCATGCCTAACTATAGTCCTCGTGGTCCCTGGAATAAATATCTAATATGCCTTTGAGGTTTCACTGTACCCCACAAAGTACCCTCTCTCAATAGTCTGATCTAACTTGGAACATGTCGCACCTGGAATGTGATAATATGCCAAACTCCCAAATATCCTGAAGTGGTTGACATCTGGCTTCCCTGAGAATGCCTCCTCTGGTGTCATCTTGCCCAATACCTTATGTGGTACCCTATTCTGTTTGTACACTGTTGTACTGCATGCCTCTTCCCATAAGTAATGTGGCATATCTTGGTCATGCAGCATAGCCCTTGCTGCCTCTGATATAGACTGATTCTTCCTCTCAGCAACCCCATTCTACTACGGGTTGTAAGGAACAGTCCACTCTCTCCTGATTCCTTCCCTGGTATAGAACTCCTAGAACTCTTTCCCTTTGTACTCACCTCCATTGTCTGACCGAAGAACCTTTATCTTCTTGCCTGTCGAATTCTCCACAAGAGCTTTGAACTCTTGGAAGTGACTGAAAACCTCATCCTTGGTCTTCAAGAAGTATATCCAGGTCTTCTTAGAGAAATCGTCAATAAAAGTAACAAAGTAATCATATCCTCTAAGAGACTTCATCGACATTGGTCCACATATGTCTGAATGTACTAGATCAAGAACACCCTTGGATCTAGTGTCACTCCTTGGAAAAGCTGCTTTCGCAAACTTCCCCAACACACCTCCCTTACAAACATCATCATGCTATATGCTCACCTCTGGAACACCTGTCACTATCTCATGAAGCATTTTAAGTGCTCCATGATGTATATGGCCCATCCTCCTATGCCATAGCTCTCCTTGATCTCTAGAATTACTGTTGCTCATCAATGCCTTATGAGTATCAAACTGCAACCTATAAAGCCGACCGCTCCTAACTCCAATAGTTGTGGGTGATTTCTAATCTCTATGCTTGATTAACACACTCGCCCCTCTAAAGAGTATATTGTAACCTTTATCCTGAAGGAGAGATATGGAAATCAAATTCATACCCAAGCCTGGCACATGCAACACATCATGAATGGGAATCCGCTTACCATTCTCCCTCTGAAATAGAATAGTCCCTTTCCCAACTGGATTGAGTTTAGACATGCTCCCCATAGAAATCTGCATTCTAATGTCCTCCTCCTTATAGTTGGAGAAGTACTCTCTAACTCACGTCATATGAAATGATGCCCCACTGTCTATATACCAAACACCCTGTGAGGTTGAGCTAGCCATACAAGCTATGAGAGCGAACTCATCCTCCATTATACTAGAGAGCTCATCTGCACTTGCTGAAGCTTTCATCTGCTTCTTGCCTTTCTTCCTTTGTAGGCAATTGCTAACATAGTGGCCAAACTCATGACAGCCATAGCACTTGACTTTAGATAAGTCATTCTTCTTCTTCTCACCTTGTGAATTTGATCCTTTGCTTGACCCCTTCTTTGCTTTCCCTTTTCTTGCAAGGGCAACATTCTCTTGTTCCACCTCACTTTTCTGACTCTTGTTGCTGGTGCCACTAACAAGACTTAGTCTAAGCTCCTCCCGAGTGAAGTCACTTTAGAGTCAATCCCAACTTGGCAAGGTGTCTCATCCATTAATAACTTGAACAAAGAAATCCCACTACTTAGTAAACCCATTTAGGGCTATTCGTACTAGCTTGTCATCATCTGGTTTATCTCCAACAGCTGCCAACTCATCCTTGACAAGTCTGAGTCTTGTGAGGTAACTTGTAACATCTTCTCCCTTGTTCATCCGAGTATTCCTCAACTTTTTTCTGAGAATCAGCTTCCGGTTAGTGGTAGCATTCTGGTATAGATTCATAATGGCATCCCACATCTTCTTTGTTGTATCTAACTCTACGACATGTGGAACAATATGGTCCTTGACACCATCAAGGATTAGCCTCCTCGCCTTGGCATCTTCCTTCTTATGTGCTAAGAGCTGTGTTGGATCTGTAGGTACAGGTACAACACTGGTCACATATTCCTTGATCCCATTCTCTTCCAACAATAAGGAAATTTTGGCTTTCTAGACACCAAAATTTGAGGCTCCATCCAATCTATCCTGATCTCTTAAACCTACTGAGGCCATCTCAAAAGATAAAAGCAATGACAATAAAAAAATTCTGAAGTGGTAGAACTTGGTTTTATAAACCCTCTTTCCTGTGCTGAGCCTTGTCTACCCTCAGATCCGCTCTGATACCATGTGAAAATTCTATTGCAGTTACTGATTATTAATCTCCTATCTAATACAAAAATTATTTGACTCTAGAAAATTAATTCACAAGAAATATTGAAAAATAACACAACTGCAACTTCACCAATAAAAAATTGCAAGAATAGAGAAGAAAACATTCATAATAATGAACACAATATTTTTTGACAAATTGTCCGTGGAAAAACCCCTAAGGGAAAACCACTACTGCAGATGAGGAATTATATTAAACTTCAACAAATTAAGGAATACATAAACTGCTTGCCTCTTACTGGCAGAGCTCCAGTAATATTCTTCTCCAGAAATTTTCCCTCAATTTCTCCCTGAAACTTCACAGATGTTATCCCTAATAATGCTATCACTGCTTTGCTAACATTGCAATACTATTTTCTCTCATTGCAAATCTACTTGCTATCACTGCAAGTCTTTCTCAAGTATATCTACTTGCTATCACTGCAAGTCTACTTGCTTCTCAAGTGTGTTCTCCAAATTCCCATTGATCCCCTTTTATACTTTTCTCATTGGAAAACCAATGGCCATGATTTAATCTCAATCAATGGCTAAGATTAAATAGACTCTAACAACCCTAACTAACTGGATTCTAGAAGTCTCTAGAGGAAATAATTACTTAATTACATAATTATCTAGACAACTCAACCCTTTCTAGAAGTCTCTAGAAAATAATTAAATAATTAAATAAACACTTCTTGGGAATGGAGACACCTGTCCAAGCTACATAAAAATCAACAGTAAAGCCATGCATAGAAGACAATTTCAATTTAAAATAATTATGGGCATAAATTCAGAAAACCTGAGTTCAAATTGAACACTTATATTCTCTTAATCTAATTGTAATTCTAAAAAAAAATAAAAAAAATGATTTCAACAGGAAAATAAAGAACTTGGTGTTAAACCAAACATCTTGAATCTGTTGCCATTCAACATTGGCACCACCATTCTCCCACAATTATCTATCACCCTCAGCCTCCTCTGGCCATATCCAAAAAGGGTCCCTTTGAGCTGATTTCTAAACCCTGGCCTCAATTTTTTTTACCGAAGATTTTCTTGTAGACCAATATTATTTCTTCCCCCCCACCAAAAATAAAAAATCAATCCCCCAATTCAAAATCCATAGAAACAATTATTCCCCCTGAAATTCTCTTGTAGAATAAGTTTTATTTTCAAAAACCAAAAATCAATCATAATCCATAATCTCCCCCCAAAATCCTTATTATTAACCAAAGAAAGAAATTAATTTTGAAAACCCAAAAATTAGATAAAATCTCAAAAATATCCAATAAAGCATCAATTTTTTTTACAACGAACAGTTCAAGACTATGCATGAACTTGCATGAAAAACCTTTTATCTTTTAATAATTTAACTGCCCAATAATTACAACATTCCATTTTAATATTTTATTTTATCTTATCATGTTTCTCACACTTTTAGTTTATTTGATTTTATTTAATAGTATACTACACAATTTAATTTATTAGAAACCATAATGATCAATAAATATATATATACACTTATATTTAATTAGAAAAATGCTTGTTAATTAATAATTTAATTAATACTTTGATCTATCAAAACAACATTAATAAAACAAATTTAAATCAACAACCCAAATTAATATTTATCAAACATCATGAAAGAGTAAATTAGTGAGGGGAACTAGATCCTCCCCCCCTAAGATTTGACTTCCTCCTAGAAGTCGCAAAGTTGGAATAAAACATAGAAAAATTGGTTAAAAAATTTGTTAACTAATACCACGTTCACAAGAAATATCAAATAATCAAGCAAACCAAATGTTGAAAATTTACCTATACCTTAACCAATGTTGAGAAGCAGGACCAACTGACCATAGACAACAAACAGATTGATGAGGTACTAGTTGGATACTCACCCTCTCTAAGGATGATGATTAGGGTAGGGAATTGTACGTTATCTCCATTCAACAATTTCCATTGGGTTTAAGGCAGACTCAGACCTAACAATTCAGGTGGAGTTCATGCTTGGTACCTACAACCTGCATCACACAAAGCGGTCGTACAACATATATATATAATCCAACAGTCAGACACACCATGAAAGGAAATTGTAGCATAGCAGGGTACTCACAAATGAGTAATGCGACACTATCCCTTTCACCAAGACACATCCGAAGACAAAACTCCATAATCAAATCACTCATAGACCATTTGTTACATATCTATCATCTAATTGATTCATTACATCTTAATACTACACTTCCAAAAAATGCAACATAATTTTTTCACACAAAGCACACATTTTTCATTAAATATCGATCATTTACATGCAAGACATCCCACTTTATTCTTTATTCAACACTAAATATCTCAACATATGCAACACATAATCATAATTTTACACCTTTTCAAAAGCAGGAACACATGATTTATCATTTTGTACACATTATATTCTATATTTAACGTACATACATCACATACACACACAAATGTACATCACCAAAAATCACATCCCAAGGCTACACAAGGGTCCATAATGCATCCCCAGTAGAAAGAATATTGGTCCATTGTGCACTACACTGAGGGTCCTATCATTTCCACCTATTTTCTGCACGATTGGACAAACACCACCGAAGGACGAGTCTAAGGTTGTCAAGCTAGGATGACGAAAAGGGGAAGACAAAATCTCAAAAATACACACAACTACGACAACCTAATGGGCTCATATGAAACCAGATTGCCTAGTATATGAACCTAGGCTCTGATACCAAGTCTAACGCCCCACCACGAAATCCCAAAGGACAATACATCTAACTAACAATTACAACATGATTTTTATTTTTTAAAAGGTGAATCAACAAATAGATCGTAATATCAACTAACATAGAATGTAACTACATGTTCATATTCTATAACTATACCCTTTAGGGAATCATGACTACATTACAAGCACACATTTATAACATTTTCTAATCCAACATCTAAGATTAACCAACCCACAAAATTTAATTATAAATCCTTTGCATTAAGTAAATGAACATCATACACACATACATGTCATATTAAATAAATAACCATCAATGATCAAATGTTATACCCAAGGAGTACAGACATTCCTTTTATTACAAAAGGTGCATCATTTCATGATTACATAATTACATCAATACTTCCCAACATAGAACGAGAAGGATACATTAGATACATGATAAGATTCAACTGAAATGATTTCATTACATAACATCAACACTATCTCAAGACTGGTAGAAGAAATGGAATCTCTGCATAAGATACAACATCCATGCTCACAAACATCAAATGGGAACCCAATGGAGTGCATAACACATTCCACCCGACCATGTGGAACCCTAATGTCCACCCCCTGTGCTAGGAGACAACAATAAGGTCCCACTACTCAAAAAAATCCAAAGGAAATAGACAATAACAAGAGTACTAAACATGGCTCCAACATAACAAAGTACATCTTAACATCACATAATAGAGACACCACTTCCAGAGGCGCACAAACAACAAGGAGGACTCAAAACCAGGGAATGCTAGATTACATGAGGGAGGAGTGTCATCACACAGCTTGCTATGGGTTACCCTAACGAGTCTTCCTAGGCTATTGAACACCCATCCTGAGTTAACCTGGCATCCTCTATCGATTGCCACCCCCCATACAAACTCATGCAAGATCAACAAACCTTTCAAGAGGACAAGGCAGTTGATCATGCCATTCCAAGCCTAAATGAGCACTTGAGCCATGAGTGAGGCGTTATCTTGATTAATGTGAAAACTACCCAACATCCTAATTCATTTTAAGTTATCATTGGATTAAAGAAACTCTCAAGAGTTACCCTAACCACCACTTTGGGTGTCGACCCCATTAAAATCCACTCCCCCTACTATCAACTAGAGACCCAACACATCAAATAGGGTAAGGCCATCTTGTACACTGAAACGAAGCCACAAAAATCACATTTCTAGAGAATGGCATGAACCATCTCCCTCACAATTTCTAACCATAATAAAAGGTAAATAGTGCAAGGCTAAATACCCTCTTGACACAATGAAAGTATAAAATCAATCCACCTTCAAAATGACAAAAAAATGTGAAACCAAAACTCAAGCCATTTTCCCCAAGCCTTTCGAAGTTTCTCAATAACCATTTGGCATGAAAAGCTCCCTCCATAAAAACCAAAATCAACTCAAAATCAAAATTAACCACAATTATCGAAATCTTGTCATTTTCACCAATTCAATGCCTCATTCTAAACAAGCAACAAATAAACACTACAACTAGGAGTTCAACTTAATGATTACAAATGAAATCGACATCCAATATTAAATCAATTAACCATATCAATGAAAGACATTCACAACCCATATAGTGATACATATAATTTTAGCAACTAAAGAATCTCAGATAAATTCCAATTCAAACATAATTTTCTTTACTTAATTAATTCTTTTATTTTTACAAGTAATTACATAAACATTAAATAAATATTTTTCAATCTATTCCCCTCATACATTATATATTTTATTTCATAGTCACACAGTTACAATTTGAAACACAACCTAATTTAATTTGTTGCCATTTAGTTAAATGTTTCCCTGATGGAAGAGATCCTTATTAATATCACTAAATAAAATAGTCTTATCTTCACATAAAATTAACTTTCCCCTTAACTCCCAATTACCTATTTCAAAAAAACTTAATTCCCTTAATTAGATACACTACCCAATAACCACTTACAAAAGGAACCTATCAAATTAAAACTATTTTATTAAATAAAATTTTAATCTTTTCTAAAACATTTATTCTTTAATCTTTAACCCTTATATATATATATATATATATATATATACATTCATCGAATACCACGTAAAATATTTTCATCAAACGATTTAAAGATTGGGCCTTAAGAAATGGAATAATTTTTCCTACTCCAAATATTAATCTACCAATTTCAATGACACTAAATTCCTAAGCATTGATAATGAGATTTGACTATAATCGAGGTAAGAACACGAAACCTATGATTAACAAGTATAGAGCTAAGCCAATTATTCAATATAACCATCTACAATAATCCACGCGAATACTCTATTTATTAGTTTAGCATTCATAAACGGTGAGTAATTTATATAATGATTCAACAATCTGGATTGGGATCGACCCTCACAGTGAAGATTTAAGAAAGCATGAAAAGGCATCACAAAAGAATAATTTTAATTATATTTTAGGCCTCGATAATTTCAAGAATTTGCCCTTCTACAAGGAACAGAGTTTGCATTGATATTCCAGCAAACTTAATATGTAACATAGAACTTCCAAAAACGATAAGGAGTTTCAAAAAGTAAACAAGCAAAACCATTATAGCGATCTACTAAACTTGAGAGAAGTATTTTGTGAGAAGATGGCTAAGATAAGATAAGTTGGAGGAGGATATAAAGGTGCAAATTGGATTTTGCTTCCAGACCAGAACAACATGGACTTTGAGGACCGCAATAGACAGGCCAAATTCGAGTCCTAAATTTGCAAGCTTCTTCGAGAGAAAAGAAAAAACATTAGACGCAACTTGGATTACGAATTCATGGGCATGGTATATTCTAAACATAACATTTATGTTTGATTGAATTTCTAAAACTGAATAAAGCGCGAGATTAAACATAATGCATGAATAAAATAAAAAAAGCCAATTCATCATATAGGATGGACTATACTTTGTTGGTTATTTAAAGGTAGAGAGGAACCACAGTATGTTCTCAAAATCAGCGAATTAATAACATCATCGATCTGCATATACAATCATGGGTCTATGCAATTCTTAAGGTGGAATACAATAATCAATTCTACAATGAGTTCAAAGAG